>CABHPH010121541.1:0-37542 GCA_902168325.1 Peromyscus nudipes
CCAGATTCGATTCCCAGCACCTGCATCAGGCAGCTCACAGTTGTCTGAAACTGCACTTCCGGGGGATTTGATGCCCTCTGTTGGTTTCCGGGGACACCCGCATGCCCATGGTGTAAAGGCAAACAAGCAGATTGGTTACCCCCATATCATGCTACTATTTCACTAGTGGTCCTTACCTTCTTTGCAACGTAGCTAAATCTTACTCATTGTTCTAGATTCACTGCTATTGGGAGAGCTATTGGCAACTGGTGGCTGGCTGTTGGGGGAAAACTCACTCTACTTTGGAAAAGGGGAGATTGGTAGGATTCTTGTGCCCTTGTGGATGGCCATGCAGCCATATGCATATGGGCAGCACTAATAGGACTCTGAGTTGGAGTTATTAATAATAAAAACACCAATGAATAAACAAATGAAAGAAGACAGGAGTTGGGAACAGTGGCAAGGTGGGATGCACTTGGAGCAATTGGATGGAAACAGTAGTAGATGAATCTTATTGACATACATTGTATAAATATATGGGACTTTCAAAGGATAAAAATATTATTTAAAAAGGGTGAGGAAAAGAGTGAAGGAAGAGAAACTTGGGCACACCAAGGGCTAGAAGTGAGTATCGTGCCCAACATCAGCACATAGTGACAGATATCCCTTACTGACTGCAAGAGAAAAAAGGATGTCCCATTGGGGGAAACTGAGGCAATTAACCTTGTCAAGAATAAAGTATACCAGTCAGAAAAACATACAAGAGAAAGAAGAATGGAAAAGGGGAGGCCAGATCACACAGCCAAGGAAAGTAGTCCAGAGCCTTGCCTTGTTTGGACAATGAAAAGCCTTTGAGGAGTTTGAAACAAAACAGTGACTTGGACTCACTTCCATTTTTAAAAGATCCTTATGGCTGAGGGGCAGAAAATGGATTCGAGGCATGCAGGAGCTAAAGAGAAGATTCACCAGCCTGTGGGAGAATCCAGGCAAGCGACAGCCATGACAGGACATTGCATGGGTTTCAAAGATGCTTAGGGTTAGGGAAAAATACCCATAGACAAGGGAATGTCTGTGAGTCACAGGGGTTAAGGAGGAATCTTGGGATTCTGGCTTGCTGGCATGCCATTCACAGAGAGAGGTGACTTGAGCCATGGGGGAGATTGACAAGAGTAATGATGGCAAAATCTAGCTTCTTCTGGGTCAAAGTGTGAGAGGTGAAAGCGTGGAAATAGATGGTAGAGTGGGTAGACTTCTTATTTCAGGATTGGCTATGAAGAAGTGCTGCTGTGGGTAATGGGAGGTTGGGGCCAGAGGGGCCAGCTTAAGCACAGGCTGTGAAGGATTCCCAAAGAGAACAAAACCCAAGAGAAGAAAGCTGGAGGTCTCTGAAGAGGCACCCAGCAGCAGAGAGAGGACATTTATTTAGGGGACGAGATTTACATCCCACGAAGATGCCGATGAGAATAGGGTGCTGAGATGGAGACTGTGGACGCAAAGATAAATTGGGAGACGGACTCGGCTGATGGTTCCTACTTCCTCTGCAGCGCAGAATATGATCTCATCTAGTGCAAATCAACAAGAAGATACTGGGGCCAAAGTCCAAAGAGAATAGAAGTTTGAGGGTGGGGGTCGGGCAACACAGTAGGAAAGTTGAGGATGATGATCAGGTAGCAAGGCGGAGCCCTGTAGAAGTCCCTGATGCCAGAGCTACAGCTGCCCCATCTCAGCAAGCTGTGCATCTGTCTGGCAGTTGTCAGCATGGTTTCAGGAACTACATACAGTGGCAGGCAGTGGGATAGAATGCTTGCATGACTCTCCTCAGCTCAGAAAGAAAAAAGCAAGGTCTTGATTACCTCTTTATAGAAGAGTCAGCCTACGTGTTGAGGAAGACCTAGGTAAAGCTGATATGTTACCTAAAGGAGTCACCTCCAGTGCCATAAGGATTGGGGGGATGGTAGAAGCAGTGGGGATCCCAGGAGAGACCTGACACTCTGCCTCCTCCACACCACAGGGCTCAGCACAATCAAGGCTCTAGCCAATGGAGGTGTTGGATACGATGTCCTCCTCCACGTCAGTCCCCTATGTCTCTAGAAACCTTGCAGTCGACCTCTCAGCTTTTGAGAGCATTTCCACAACACTGTGAGTTGGAGAAAACAATTCACAAGGGGCCAAGCCTAGACTTAGTCTTGTTGGAACCTGCTCCTGTTGGAGACAGGGGCCCTGAGTGTTGCTGATGACCTTTCTCAGCCTGCACGTCCCTGCATTCTGGACTTCTCGGCTGAGGCCTCTGCAGCTGGATATTTGAGCTATAGAGAAAAGCCCCTCATTCTCTTAGCACATCCCAGAGAGAAGACAAAAGTCCCCCTCCCCCATCTGACCTGTGGAGGTGACCAATCCAGAAACATCCACAAAACACAACACATCAGCGAAAGAAGACCGATTAGGAGGGAACAGTTATGGCCCTTTGTGTGATACTAAAGCTGATTGTGGCACAGTTGAAAGCCAAATTAAAAAAAAAATTTTTTTTTAAAGAGTACCCTCCCCAGACACTCAGGCCAGTAGAGGAGGGATTTTTCTTTTCATTTTTCTTCTCTGTCGGATGAGTAATTTCAGTAGAACTGCTGAGTGCTGAACAATAAGACATTCAAGGACCCAAACTGGAGAGTCATTTTCCCCCACAACACCCTCGGGTAGCTAGCTGTTCGCTGTCTCTGGCAGACAAAATTATTTTCCAGCCGGCTCCTGGAGGACCATCTATAAACAAATTAGGAATTTCAAAGGGTTTGTTTTCTGCCTTCTGGCTGCCAGTAGGGGCCGTTCCCTTTGTGTCCTTCATATGAAAAAGTAATTTAACAAAGAAAAAAAGAGAGGGAGCCATAGTTCAAAAACAGACAAGCGTGTACACCCTCTCTCCCTCCCTCTGCCGGTCCCCCTCTGTCCATTGTCGTGTTTGGTCAGTTTTCTGTCAAAATAACTTTTATTGTCTGAGCCGCTCTGTCCTGCAGGGCTCCAGGAGCTTGGAAGACAAGCTGTTTTCCTCCAGCGATTCCATCAATAAGAAGAAAATGGGAAATGAGCGCTGATTTATGGCTGATTCTTCATAACAAATAGCACCAGTAAGTAAATGCCTAGCCGGCTATGGAGAAGAAAAAAAAAAAAAGGTGGGGGGGAGATATGTCCATTCCCCTTCCAGCTCAGAAACAGACCCAAGCCGACTCAGCTTGGAAGCAAGAGATCTTTGCAAGCATTTTTACAACAGCTTGTCAAGTCAGGCACAAAGCCGTACTTCAAGATAAAGACAAGAATCAAATTTGCCTCATGCTAACTCAGAACAGGAGTTGAACTTGATATCTGACACACGACCCTCTCCCCGCCCCTCCCCACTCCCCAGCCCCCAGCAGCCTAGCTGCTTGAGAGTACCCCCTATAAAGGTAAGAAAAGGCTCACAACAGCCCCGCCCCCTTGGATCCTGCTAAGGACCCTAAGACCCAAAGAACCGGGGGAGGTTCTGGCTATGACGGCACCGCGCACGCGGTCTTGCAGACGGGACCAGCAGGCCAGGGTCACTGCCCCTTGTTTCTTGTGGCCCAGAGGCAGCATGTGGAGAATGAGCCGCTTTCCTGAGTCTTGGCACGAAAAGCCTATTTTCTCATTATCTTAGTTTTCATTCTCTGGGATTGATGTGGGGCTTGGCCGACAGTCAAGCGCGGCAGAGCAGGAGGCTCGCAAATACAGTTATTTCTAGCATGCTGATGCTCTCCACTAATCACGGTTTAAGTGGCATGCCAAAAAAACGAGCCTTTGCTTTCTAGGGCCCCATTCTGAGGTTTGCACTTTAAGGTGAAGAGGTCTTAAAAGCCTTCTAACACAGCGCGTTTCACTTAAGGAAATTTTTGGCTCGGGAAAACCAATTTGACACTATTGGGAGTATGCCAATAGAGAAGAAAAAAATTGCTGTGTGGCCTTCATTCAGTTCTGGGTCGTTTTGAAAAACACACATTTTCATATACTTTTATTTGCCAGTTCCATGTCTGCTGATGATTTTGCAGAGAAGTTTCTAGTAGGCACCCCAGTATTGGGCTCAAATAAAGAATGAAAACTGCCCTATGGGAGTAAAGGCATCACGGACAGACAGAGGGTTCATGCATGTGTATATTCGGCGTGTTGTGGGTGGAGGCTAGCAGTGGGGTGCTGGAGAGTGAAATGGGAACAGAAACATGGCATCCCAATATAGCTTAAACTCACCTCCAACTTCGCTTCCTGGCCCCAGTCAAGTTTTTCAGTTCATAAGAAAAGACCTGCATTGTGTTTTCACTACCTGCCAGAAATTACTTGACTTGCTCTCCAACATACGCCCTACATACATACCCCAAAACGCATGTAAGGGAGCAGGTTGAGAAACAAACACCATTTGAAATGCATTTCTTTTTTTTGCAATAACATACCCAGGAAACATATTGCTAATGCGTTTCCCATGAGGAGACGAAGCCAACCCTTTCTGCGCATGTTAAAGAAAAGCCATGATCCTTGGAAGCAGGGAAAGGAGTCAGTTTTCAACAAAAGTATTTATAGTCCTTGGGCTGAGAGGATTGACCTAGGTTCAAACGACTAATGGAGAACAGACAAATAGTCCTTCCGTTCCCCCAGTGCCATAAAAGAATGCAGTATTATGCTGAAGACAAGATTTAATAAGCTTAAACATGTGTAATGTAAAAAAGATGAAATGCAAGTCACAGAGGGAATCTAGGTAGTGTGTCCAGGACCATATAGCAGTTTTACAAATTGTTTATTTCCTTTACCAGATGGACCTTTTAAATTTTTCTCTCTGTGTACCTTAGTCCTAATGGAAAATCCCCCTGAACCGCTTCAATGCCTGCATTACCTTTCTGGGACTATGGCCAGGCTCAGTGCACGCAGGGTTAATGCCAGCCTGGAGCGGCTCTCTGCCCTCAGTGAGGTTATTAAACAGGAACATTTGACTCATAATTTGTTCTCCTCATGTTAAGTAGATTGCAATAACTCAGCTGTCCAGGATCTGTTTATCAATGCTCTGTGGCTTTCAGCAGTAGATATTTTATAACCACTAAATAGATGTTCAGACCACTCATCAAATGAAAATCTCTTGTACTCAGGGCGGGTGTTATCATCACACCCCACCAAGTGAAGAGCCCTGGAGAGGTAGGAACCCCGACCCACAGTCTATCAGGCTTAGCCAGATCCTCATCCACTAAATGGCTTTAATACAAACTGGTCCAGCCTTAGAAGTGAGTGTAACATCTCAGGGGCTCTTCATTAGCCTATACCGTCCTAATAAACTGCCATTTTATTGAGTTTTCCTGTCTCCTTTATATGCTTTCAACTAAATGTCTTCCTATGCATTTCGATCAAGAATGGGGAGAAGCAAGGAAAAATAACAAGAATAGGAAAACAGAAGCCACTGCAATGCTTTAGGCTGCAGATTTCCTTTTTAATTTTGAAATGTGTATGTGCGCATGTACATGATGTGTGTACTGCGTGTGCATGTGTGTGTATACAATGTGTGTGCCTACATTAATGTGTATGAGTGTGGGCATGCCTGGGTCAGGCCTTGTGCATGGAGGACAGATGACAGCCTCAGGTATCTGTCCTCACCTTCACCTTTGTTTGAGACAGTGTCTCTCTTTTTGCTGCTACTGTAGAGGCCACACTTGCAGGCTGGAGAGTCCCCACCTCCCATCCCACCCTAAGGGTACTAGGATTACAGATTTCTGCTACCATATCTAATTCTTTTAACTGGGTTCTGGGGATTTGAACACAGGTCCTTGCATTTTCATGCCAAGCACTCTACTCAGCTGTCTCCCAGGCTCAGGTTTCAGAATCCTTGCATATACCCAAGGAAGAGAGCTCGAGGGTGGAACCCATGTCATTATTAAATTCACTTATGATCTGTTTACCTAAACGCACACAGCCTGGCGTTAATTTCACACAATATTTCAGTGTATGCCTGTTTTTACTTAAGACTCACACAGGTCAGGGGTGGAATTGTTCACATATGGTAACACGTTGGCACTCAAGTGATTTTGGATTTTGGAGTAGGATAGATTTCAGATTTTTATATAAAGGATGCCAGTCGATGCAAACTGCATTCTGTTGATGCTGTGTCCTTCAAACTCGATCATTTTAAATTATGAGAAAATTCTTATTATCATAGACATATTTCCTCTGTACTAATCTGATTTTTGTTTATGAACTACAGTGATTTGGGCATTTCCATCTAGCACGAGAAGTTATCTCCTCAAATGGAGGTATACAATTGTTTAATGACAATAATCAAACCGGAGCCTATAGAGCCTCTCAGATGGGATGGAAGAGATCTGAAGGCTAACATAAGACCACCAACTTTATAATTAAGTGGAAATTCACATTCTAGAAAAAAAATGCTTGGACTTCAACCTTGAAGCCCAGCCCTTATGTTTATCAGTCATCTATATGAAAGAACAGCCCCGTTTGCTGTAAGCTTGGTTGGGACACTGTCCCCTGCAACTGAGGAGAACTCAGGACTATCTCTATTAGTGGCAGGAGTGGGCTTGGCTCGACTTGGATTGCTGGCACATGTAGAGTAGGAAAGAGGCACCGGAGAATAGGTGTGCCTCAGCTCTGTAGAGGCATACGAAGAGGCACTTCCCCGAGGATTCTCTGTCACTGAGAAAGACAACAGAAGAACACAGCCAACATCTACAACTGCTATCCTAAAACTCCTTTCTCTAACTGTCCTTGCCGTCCGTGGGGTGTGTTCATCACAGAATATTGTTCCTATCACCATAGCAACTACTAAGAATCTCATAAAGAGTGGTTTATAATTAGGGAAGAAGTTAAAAGATGATTAGGGGAAAATTCTCATGAGGAAGTGCTGGTTTTTTTTTGATTGCTCTGATTTATTAGCGTGTCTGACGACGCACATCGATGATATTTGCGATGATATTGATGTTGTAATACAGGCGTTCAACAAGCAAGGTTTGTGGTTTCCCTTTATTCCCCCACTTTTCGTTCACTTTGTCCTTTTATTGAAAATAGATTTATTTTCTCACTCAAGACATCCTAATCTGATTTCTCCTCTTTTGACTCCCAGCTCTTCCCCACCTTCCTCCCATCTGTCTGTATCTCATTAGAAAATAAATAGGCTTCTAAGGGATAATAATAAAATATGATATGAAATAACAAAATATAATAATATAAAACAATAACTAACACATCAGAATAGGACAAAACAAACAGAAGGAAAAGAGCCCAAGAGAAGGCACAGGAAATAGAGATGCACTAGTTCAAATACTCAGGACTCCCATAAAAACGGCAAACTGGAAGCCATAATATTTATACAAAGGACCTTTAGGGTAAAAGGACAGGAAAAAAAACATGTAAGTAAAATAAAATAAAACAATAATAAAATTAATTTTTTTTAAAAAAGGAAAAGTCTCAGCACATGAAACAAGGGATCTCCCAAGATACTATTGAATTCCTTTTCTGTTGGCCATCTACCTTTAATTGTTTTCCAAGCCTTTGACCTGGATTTCTTCTTTCCTCTATTCCTATTATTCTTAGATTTCGTCTTTTCATAGTGTCCCTGGTTTCATGGCTATTTTATGCCAGGACTTTTTTAGATTTAACATTTTCCTTGGCCGAGGTATCCATTTCTTTTATCATATCTTTAATACCTAAGATTCTCTCTTCCATTTCTTGTAGTCTTTTTTGGGAAGGCTTGCCTCTGAGGTTCCTGTTCAAGTTCCTAATTCTTTAATTTTTGAATTTTCCTCGGTGTGGGTTTTCTTTACTGATTCTATTTCCACTTTCAGGTCTTGAACTGTTTTCTTCATTTCTTCCCACTGTTCGTGTTTTCATAGATTTCTTAAAGGATTTATTCATTTCCTCTTTAAGGACCTCTGTCATAAAGGCTATTTTCTTTTTTTTTTTAATATTTATTTATTATGTATATAGTATTCTGCCTGCATGTGTCCTTGCAGACCAGAAGAGGGCACCAGATTTCATTACGGGTGGTTGTATGCTACCATGTGGTTGCTGGGAATTAAACTGAGGACCTCTGGAGCACCTCTGGAGCAGCTCTTAACCACTGAGCCATCTCTCCAGCCTGTAAAGGCTATTTTCAACTATGTTGCCACACTCAGTGCCTATTGTGACAGGATATGATATCCTGGCTGTGACTGATTGTGTTTACGCTGGTGTCTAGATAGCTGGGTTTGGGAAGATTGTAATTCTAGGTGCTGATATCTGGTCTTGTCTTTGTTGGGGGGGTGCTTTGTTCCTTGGTTTCTGTTTCCTCCCTGGTTCTTAATGGAGTGGTTGTATGTTGGCTGTTAGGAAATTTTTTCTGGGATCCTGATAGATGTGGTCACTCAGGGTTCTGGTTAAAATGTGTTCTAGGTATTGATTGGGAGCTGACTCTTAGGAATGAGGAGAGGGTGCTGAGAGGGTCCACAGGAGGGAGTAAAGCAGAGTTTCCCATCAGGATCTGCTTAGACTCCTGGGAATGGGGAGAGAGAAGGGGGAGGGACCACAGCAAGTAGCCTGCTGCAGGGCTGGGCATGAGACTGGGGGTTGGATTTGAAGAAGAGGAGGGAGGAGGAAGAACTGAAGCTTGCTTTCTTGCTTCTCTAGCCCGCCTGCTTCTCTGCTAGGCTTGACTGGCAGGTTCCCGGAGAATGCCTGCTGGAGTTGGGGGCTGGGATAATAGGATGGGTGGGGGAGGAAGATTGGAGAAGAAGATCTGTGTGACCTGGAAATGGGGGCAGAGGGAAGGGGAGGCCGCAGCAGGTGGTCTGCTACATATTTGGAGTGAGACAGGGAGGAGAGGAGGAAATCAACACTTAGGCTACTTACTTCGCTGGATGGAGGGCCTGTGGATTCCCAGGGAATACCTGCGGGAGTTGGGGACCGGGATATAGTGATGGTTGTGGGGAAGAAAGGCTGAGGGGGAAGATCTATGGGATCCACTAGAAATAGGAGCAGGGAGGGAGGTGAGCCACAGCAGGGCGTCTGCTACAGAGCTGGGGATGAGATTGGGGGGTCCGATTTGGAGGAGAAGAAGAAGTGAAGATCTGCAACTCGTTTCCCTGCTGCCCTGGCCTGTGCGGTCCGGTGCTTCTTCCCAGGGAATGGCTGCTGGTGTCTGAGGCTGGGATACCCGGATGAGTGGGAGGAAAGAGAGATGGAAGAGAAGATCGGTTGGAGATGGATCCCAAAGGAGGAGTTGCTACAGACCTGGTGCCGAGACTAGGGGATTGGAGTCGGAGGAGAAGAGGGAGAGGGGAGAATCTGCCATTTGAGGAAGTGCAGTTTAATAGGAAATTTGACACATTCATGAGAAGTAACAGAAATGGGAGTCTGAGTTGGAAAGAACGCGGAAGCAGACCTCCTAACTTTGTGAGAATATGAGAAGCTGTTCTCTAATTCATAAACAAAATAACAATATCCAATTGAAAAGCGGAAACATTTAAGAATATGGGTGGCATGATATTTTTAAAGAAAAGAGCTAGAGTCAGTCACACTACTCCTGACAACAAGTAAAACTGAAAGCTTACAGAACAATTGTTTTAAAGATGGGTCAGAAGAGGATGCAAACTCAGACGCACTGAGGTTTGCAGAGAGAGCTTACCATTGCTCTCCTGCCTGGCAGGCCAAGGTTGAAGGGGAGTTCAGGGAAGTTTTAGGAGCAAGAGTGTGATGACTTTTAATAGCTTCATGTGGCGTGTATAACAGATTTCAATCTGAGGGAGTTCCAGAATGAACCTCTAACCACTCATTGTATCAATGTCATGAGTCTATACTGAGTGCCCAGGAGTAGTTCCTTAAAGTGGGTAGGGCAAGAGAGATCTGACAGAGAGCCCTTGGGACACACACATCTATAAATTATATAAACAACATATATTGTGCATATATACCTTAGATATTATGATACATATTATTACTTTATATTACATAGTATTATTTATTATGTAGATATTTTACCACATAATACAGTATGTATAAATATACATGTACAACATGTAAAAATATATGACTTATTTAAAAAATTTAGTATCTAAGCAAAAATACTAATAATGAGTATGCATTTATGATATATATTGTAGTAACATATAAAATAACAAGGACTCAAAATGTGAGGCCATAGAGAGTATTATTCCATTTTAATGTTTTTATGAAGTTCATTATAATATATAATAATTTAATAGTTTATACTATAAACTCTAAAGCAATTATTCAGAACAAATTTAACACAGGATGTATAAACACAAGATGTAAGACCAAGCAAGTACTAAAAGAGATGGAATTCCCTTGAGAAAAGCCTGAAAATGAGGAAAAGGAGAAGAAACAAATGGGTTAAACATAATAAGCATGAGCATGGGACACTTAAATGCCACTAGCTCAATATCTACACTAAATGTCGCTGAGCTAATAGTGTGATAAAAACGGGGAATCATTTTGGATTTTAAAATCAAGACTACTTTGTACTACTTATAATAAACATATTTTAGTAATGAAGCACAAGAGAACTTGAAAGGAAAGGGAAGGAAGAAAGGATGACATGACTGGTGGATGGTCTCCAAGAAGGACCCTATGGATTTCTGCCATGCCTGGACAAAGTGTTGCTCCTCATATCAACAGGTCTAATCTACTGCCCATGCCTTTGGGCTTAGCTGGCTTTTGAGCCTTGAATAGTGAACACAGTACAGCAGACATGCTCATGCAGAGCTTCTAAAGGCTCTTCACCATATATGCCTTGCAAAGTCTGCTGGAGATTTTAGAATATTTGCGCTTTGATTGCTCCGTTTGAGAAACCTACTGCCATGTTGTAAGATACCCATGTCCTTCTCTGTGAAATGAGCAAATCAGAGGATAGGAGTAAGAATGATACTCAGATGGGATCCCTCCACATGGATGGAAACATTTGAAATAGAGATATTTGTTCATAAAATTCCTTCTGTTTTCTTTTCTAAATGTTTTAATAGAATATACTAGTTATACATAATGGCTTTCATCATGAGATTTTCTTGTCCCCTTCCCACTCTTGCTAAACCCCTTTCTCTTCTCAGCTAGGCCCCCTTGGACTTCTTTGTGTTTGTGTGTATGCGTGCATGTGTGCATGTATTCGATCCCCTGAGTTTCCCTTGAGTTATTTACAGGGGCACAGGAACCTAACCACCGACTACACCACTGAAGAAAATGTCTCTTCCTGCTTCATCAACAGTTAATTACCCATAAATCCTCGGGGCAGCATGGGCTTCATGGGGTGTGAGTTCAAGAGTTCAAGAGCCAAATCATATCCAGAAGTCAGTGTTCCATGATGCTCCCTGCTTTACTTTAAATGTAAATGAGTTAAAAATTATTAAAAGATAGATATTATTTTGAATTTCAAAAACAGGACTTTGTATGACTCATAATACGTATATTTTAGTAATGAAGCACAAACTAATTGAAAGGAAAAGGGTGGAGGAAAGTATGACAGGAGGAGTTATCTCATTCTTTTTGTCCCTCCTTCTGAAAAGTTCCCTGATTCTTGTATGATTTTATTTTTCTTAACATTTTGAAAACTTAGTCATAAAACACATGGTCAGCTGTAGAGGGGAATAAGAGAGGAGGGGTTAAAATGGTGGTATGTCATGTCAGTCCTTTATTATTCTTTCCATACCACTCTCAACTGGGTGCTTTCCAGGACCATTTAGGGAGAAACATAGGTCCAACCCCAGGATATTGTAGAATGAGTATGTGTAAGGTAATAAGAACAATTTCAGGGACTATAGCTACAAAATTTCTCTGGTCCCACCCGGCCCTGCAGTCCCGCAACTGCTTATAAAATAATTACATAGAGGCTTAATATTAATTGCAAATTCTATGGCCTATTGGCTCAGGCTTCTTGCTAGCTAGCTCTTACAACTTAACCTGTTTCTATTAATCTATAAGTTGCCACATGGCCATGGAGTTATTGGTCTGCTGGCATCTTGTTCTTCCTTGGGGGGTGGCTGGCGTCTTTCCTTACCCTCCTTTCTCTTTTCATTCTTTCTTGGATTTTCCCACCTGGCTCCATCCTGCCCAATTACAGCAACACATATTCACAGTGTACAGAAAGACAACCCATAGCAAGGGACCCTTTGCGTTGAAGGCTGAAAATTCATAGTGTCCTATTTTTCACCCTAAATAATACCCAGGTGTGTTGTCTGTCATGAGTACATGAATACATGAATGTATCAATTATGGCATTAAGTGATAAGATTAAAATACCCAATAAAAGTAAATATTCCCTTATCATACATAAGATGTCAACAACTCAAAAATGGCTCTTAATTTAAATACCCCCAGCACATTAAAATGATATAACATTCTAAAAATAAGTCCAAATTGAGAGATTTTTGCCCTTACAAGATTTTGCATGTTAAGTTCATGGACAGTAAAATCTGGGTGTGGTGATGTGGACCTGTAATCCTGTAATAGCAACACTTCAAAGGTGAGATACGTCTACACTGATTTCCAAGGTTCTTCTTTCCTCCCAACCTTGATATTTGTTTACTGTCGTCTGTTTCCTTGGTGGTGACCATTTTGATTGGGGTGAGATGGAATCTCAAAGCAGTTTAGTTTGCATTTCTCTGGTGCCTGGAGATGTTGACTGCTTTAAAATGTATAAAATATCTATTGGCCACTTGTATTTCTTCTTTTAGAAACTGTAAAAGTGTCTATTCAGATCACCAGCCTATACATTGCTTAGCAGTTTGGGACTGTTTGGGTGTTTCATTTGTGCAGTTCTTTATATATTCTAGATATTAACCCTTTGTCAGAAGTATGGCTGACAAAGGTTTCTTTTAGTCTATTCACTATCTGTTCATGACGCTGATAGTTTCTCTTGCTGTCTAGGAGCTTGTTAATTTCATGTAACTACACCTGTCAGTTGGGACTGTTTCCTGTGCTGCTGGGGTTCCATTCAGAAACTTGATGACGACCGATGGTGCCCTGGAATGTATTCTCTTAACAGTTTCAGTGTTTCCAGGTTTGTTATTATTGTTATTCTTATTCTTGTTGGTAGCAGTGATGGTGGTGGTGGTGTGAGTGTGTGCATGAGCATGTGTGTTGGGGTGACCACAGAGAACAGGAGAAGGTATTGGATCACCTAGAGTCAGAGTGACAGGCAGCTGTGAGGTGCCCCATGTGCTTGCTGGGAACTAAACCTGCATCTTCTGAAAGAACAAGAAGCACTCTTAACCTCTGAGCCATACTCCATCTTGAATGTTTCCAGTTTTAAATTAAGGCCTATGATCCATTTGGAATTGTATTTTGTTCAGAGTGAGTGATACGGATTTAATCTTTCTTCCACAGATACATATACATTTTTGCAAGCACTATTGGTTGAAAAGAATGTCCTTTTTGTTCCAGTGTATGCTTTTGACGCCTTTGCCAAAAATTAAGTATCCATAGCTATATAGGTTTATCTCTGGGTATTTGATAACATTCCATTGTTCTTTATGTCTGATATTGGGGGCAAAACAGTACAGTGTGGGGTTGGGGATTTGGCTCAGTGGTAGAGCGCTTGCCCTGGGTTTGGTCCCCAGCTCCAGGAAAAAAAAAAAAAAGTACAGTGTGAGGGGAGCAGAGGCAGGGAAAGGATAGGCAGAGGAGAAGGGAAAGGTAAAAAAATCAACCAAAATGAAATATATATGAAAACCCCACATGGAACACCATTATTCTGGTAGTTAATATTTAAGTAAATAAATAAATAAATTTGAAAATACAATGACATTTTTTAAAAAGGAAAAAAGGAAGCTCCCAAAGCTGCCACTGCCACTCCAAAATCCTCTCCCCACAGAGTTTGGTGAAGGCCAATGTCATTACCATGATGTCATTACCTAGCCTTTCTCCTCCCACAAACAATCCACCAGCACATTCTCTTGCAACCAGTTTCCCATATTTTACACAATAACTTCAAAACATTTGCCAAGTTAAAGTGGGATGTCATGTTAAAAAAAAGACTCAATTTGCAAGTTTACTCATCTTAGATGGTAATCTTAGATGTGCCTGCAGATGACTTCTGGGTCAATTATAAGCTGCCTTGCGTAGAAGAGCCTCAGTCAGAGCAGGCCATCTTTAGTCTGTAACCACGTTTTCACTCATCCTCCAGTCATGGGGGGGAGTAAGATAATTACACAGATAGATAGACAGACAGTGATAGATGATATGTATAGATAAATAAATAATAGGCAGGTAGACATAGATAGATAAATATTAGAGAGAGATAGACTATAGATATAGATAGATTATAGATAGACAGATGATAAATGACAGACACAAATAGATGATAGACAGATGGTAGGTAGGTAGATAGATAAATAGATAGATAGGTAGATAGATAGATAGATAGATAGATAGATAGATAGATAGATAGATAGACAGATGACAGATGATCAATGATAGAAGATAGCTATAGGTTAATAGGTAGATAATGGATTGATCCAACAGACAGACAGACAGACAGACAGGCACACACACACACACACACACACACACACACAGAGGTATATAGACTTCCTAGAAAAAGAGACACAATGTCTCTTCTATTATGTTCTATTGAACAGAGTAAGCCAAACACCCGTCAAGTTTTAAGAGAAAAGTTATAAAATTTTCTGTTTGATAAGAGGAGGGGCAATGACACTTTGTAAAAGATAAAAACTACAGAAAGAGTAAAGGATATTGAACATTTTTGTAACCTACCATTTCATAGAGCAGAGAGTCCAAGATAAGAACAATGGGTTTACAATCAGAGCACAATGGAGTAAGAAAGTAGAAGGTTCCTGAAGGAAATTTCTAAGAGTGAGAACGGAACTGATATCCTGACTTGTGGGACCAGATTGAAAAAAGTTTGAGTTCTCTCAGACAATATAACCCCAGACTGCGAAACACAGAAAACAGGTCCTTCAGTGGAACGGTAGGTGCATAATTATGTTAAGTGGCCAAATTGTGGGTCAGCAAGAAACCAGTTGATGAATTTATATAAACATTCAAACTGTTAGCATTTGAGAAACTAGGAGCATTTCAAACACAGTAAATGTGGCAGAACATGGACTCCATGGAATGTGGTCATGTTTATAAATTTAGCTACTTATGTATATGCATGGCCGCAACATCAATGCTGAACATTTATTTAGCAACACAAACACGTGGTATAAGGACAAGAGAACAGGGTGGGGAGAGGTACATATTTAAGATGAGGAAAACAATCTTGGGGTTTAGGAAGCAAAACCCAAAGCTGAGCAGTAACTTCAACACATCTCATGAATAGTTGGTAAAACCTGACGATGATGTTTGGCTTACAGACAAACCCCAATGTGTAAGTCTAGAAACAAGGGTGTAAAGCTATGTAGTTATTATGAAAATTTTGTTATCCTGAATCGTATATTAACAGGCTAAGTCTGTCAAAAATTATTTGAAGAATCTGGGCAAAATAATGCAAAGCTTTATTTGAAATGTGCTAATTGCACTCAACCAAATAAAGAGAAAGCAGTTTCATGATTTCTAATTACAGATGGTCAACCTTCATGGCTGTCTTTAAAAGAGTAGCTAGTGTAGTATAGAATGAGAAGGAATTTGAAACCTTGAATTTCACTGGGAAGGTTTCCAAAATTCATTAGCATTTGCTTGCAGGGTCTGTGGCATGAGCAGGGGATTAAAGTCACTACTTTTAATGACTATAAATGTTCTGCGGCTAGAGACATGGTTCAAGTGCTCACTACTCTTCTAGAGGACCCTGGTTTGGTTATCAGCACTCACACTGGGTGGCTCAGAATTGCCTATAACTCCAGCACCAGGGGATATGATGCCTTCTTCTAACCTTGGGCACTCACACATATGTGCTGTACATGCACACACACACACACACACACACACATACTCACACACACACACACCACAGCACACACACACATCATACACACACACATACACCACACACACACACACACATACACCACACACACACACACACACACTCACACATACATACACACACACACACACACACACACACACACACACACACACACACTACCACCACCACCACCACCAGCAGCAGCACAAAAAATAAGAACTTTTTGGAAATCTTTCTTGGGGCCAGAAAGATGGCTTATCATATTAAAAATGCTTTCTATGCAAGCCTGAGAACCCGAGTCAGTCCCTGGAACCTATGTTAAAAGCCACATACGTGATATGCACCTGTAGTCCTAGGACTCCTGCAGTAAGATGGGAGGGGGAGCTAGGAGAATTGCCTGGAACTTCACAGGAGCCGGGCAGCTGCAGAAACAAGAAGGCCCTTGCCAGAAACAAGATGAAAGAAGAACTGACCCCCTAGAATTGTCCTCTGACCTCCACATGTATGACATGGCACACATGTGCCCACAATCACGTACATACATCACAAACACATACACATTAATAGCTAAAATTTTTTACTTCAATGTAAAAATTTTTTCTCTATGACAAATGTGGTAATTTTGTCTTAAGTAGGACTTGCTATTTTAAGAACAAAATTAGACTTCATCCAGAGACAATTAGTGTGTGTAAGTACACACAAAACGTACCACAGTAGAACATGAAGGCGAACACATCCTTGAACGGTGGTATAATCTTTTTTTTTTTTTATTATGTATACAACATTCTGCCTCCATTTATCCTTGCATGCCAGAAGAGGGCACCAGATCTCATTATAGATGGCTGTGAGCCACCATGTGGGTGCTCGGAATTGAACTCAGGACCTCTGGAAGAGCAGTCAGTGCTCTTAACCTCTGAGCCATCTCTCCAGCCTGGTATAATCTTTTTATCTATCGTTTGTGGCCAGGTGCTTATGAGTGACTGAGGTGCTTTATAATATTATAAATAAGATTATCTCTAAATCCTCCTTGTCAGGGAACTAATAATAATTGACAGTGTTTTTGTGTCAAGACTTTGTTGAAGCAATTCTCTTTCATTTTCTATATTTTGACTACATGCTGGAGTTGCTCCTAGAGGCCAATTAGATTAATGCATTAGCTTTGGGAATGAATAGAGACTGAGGAACTCACTGGAGCCATTGTTCCCAGAGGTGTGTTTATGGGGCACTCCTGAGTCTCACTGGAGCTCTCCTGTGTGATGCACTCATTTTAAACAGAGTTCATAGGTACTAAATAAAATGTATCTCAGTGGTAAAACCTCTCTGTCCTGTTGAGCAGACCACATTTTAGAGCCTCTTGGAAACAATGCCTCTGATGATTTTTAAAGTGTAATGAGGAGAATTAGACCAGACTCTGACTTTGGTGTCTTTTATCTCACCTCCAAATTCTAGAATGTGGGAGTGGTGAAGAAAAATGTGGCGGGGGGGAGGTTTAGTCAATCACTGTAACAGTTGTTTTTTGTTTTTGGTTTTGGTTTTGTGTGTGTGTGTGTGTGTGTGTGTGTGTGTGTGTGTGTTGTTGTTGTTGTAGAAAATTTCTATAGAAAAAAAAGACTAACACTTTGAGGAATAAAGCAGATGTTACTTTTTTAATTTAATTGAGTGAGTGCTATTGGGTATCTTTACCTTCTGAAGAAGTCATGTACAGCTTACACAGAACTGGTTAAAATAAGTACCTCTCAGTTCCAGTGTCCCAATAGCTTACAATTTCGTCATGCACTCAGGTACTTCACCAGTATTTGTAAAATGTGGGCAGTTGATAACCTTGCTTATTTGTTTGTTTTTCTGAGTTTGTAACTTGAGTTCTGAACTGGCTATCCAGTCTCAGTTCACGTTCTGTTATCCTACCTATATTTAACTCCATTACAGGACCCTGAATGTTAAACAAATTGAGTTTGCAGCCAAGAAATGGAGACAAACTGAATGTTCCTCAATTGATGATCAGATAATGAAAATATGGTACATCTTTTAAAAAAATGTTTCGCAGGTTTATTTATTTTATTGTTTTATGCATATGCTTTTGTTTTATGAGTATGTATGTGCACTACATACATGGCTAGTGCCCTCAAAGATGGTAACAGAAGAGGGCTTCAGATACCCTGGAAATGGAATTACAGATGATTGCAAGCTGCCATGTGGAGGGAACCAAACTCAGGTCCTTTGCAAGAGCAACAAATGCTCTTAACCACTGAGCCAACTTTCCAGCCCTGTGGCACATTGGAATACTATGCAACTGTTAAGAAAAATTAAAATTTGAAGTTTTTACTTAATGAATGGAACTGGTAAAAATTATTCTGAATCAGGTAACCTGCTGTGGGACAATCTTTTTGTACGCTATGAATATGTATTACTCTCATTGGTTAATAAAAAGCTGATTGGCTGATAGCTGGGTAGGAAGAGATTGAGCACAAGAGCCAGACTAGGAGATTTCTGGGAAGAGGAGGGTGGAATCAGAGGGCATGGTAGAGAAAGGAGTACCAGGGGGGATAAATAGCACTAAAGAATTTTTGAAAAAGTAAGGTGGAAGCCTACTACTGTGAAAGTTTCCTAAGATATATAAATACACACAGCTAAAAGAGTTAAAATGGTTTTATTCTATAACCAGTTGACAGTACCCCTATTAGACACCAAAGGCTAACTCAGGAAAAGCTCAGCAATTGGTTGTTGAACAGTGAGGTTCTATACATCTCCAAACATTATAATCTACTGCCAACACCTCCAAAACTTGATGGTAAGACCCTATTGCTGAAGATACCACATACCCGAGTCATAGAACAAGGCAATAACAAACTGGTTGGCACCTAGAAACTGCATTCCCATTGGCTAGCTTTCATCATGCTGTAAGGTACTACGCATGCTACTGGAGGAGAAAAGTAATCATTGGTCTTACTTATCTTCAACTTATGAATTCTCTCTCACTCTACCATTTAATATCTGCATGTGTTTAAGCAAATTGTAATAAATTCTTCTTTGGACGTTAGTTTAATTGCCCCAAAATTGTGTGTGCTAACAGCACTATCTCCCAGTGTAGAGGTCATCAGTCTGAGTGATCAGTGATAGTACAGATACCTAGATAGTAACCAAGGGCAATAGTGGAGACAACCTCCCTCCCACTCCTAACTCCCGCAGTCCTTGACATTCCCACGTGGGGCTTTATTGTATATTTCACGACCTCTCTCCTCCCATAGTCATGATGATGAGGAACATTTTCCTATGGGATACTTGGTGCAAGGAACTTAATCATCCCTCCTTTCCTCTCACATTTGTGATGGCGTCCACAACCCTTCTCAGGCATTTTCGTCTCTTTGACTAACTGACCTTTTGATTCTTTTTTTTTTTTATAATTTATTTTATTTTATTTTACAATATAATTCAACTTTACATATCAGTCATAGATCACCCCGTTACCCCTCCTGCCACCCCCCCCCCCTCTCCCCGGCCCACCCCCCATTTCCATCTCCTCCAGGGCAAAGACTCCCCCGAGGATTGAGATCAACCTGGTGGACTCAGCCCAGGCAGGTCTAGTCCCCTCCTCCCAGGCTGAGCCAAGGGTCTCTACTAAGCCTCAGGTTTCAAACAGCCAATTCATGCACTGAGCACAGGACCCGGTCCAACTGCCTGGATGCCTCCTAAACCGATCAAGCCAATCAACTGTCTCACCCATTCAGAGGGCCTGATCTAGTTGGGGGTCCCTCAGCCATTGGTTCACAGCTCATGTGTTTCCATTTGTTTGGCCACTTGTCCCTGTATTCCATCCATCCCTGGTCCCAACAACTCTAGCTCACATAAACCCTCCTCCTTCTCGCCAATTGGACTCCCGGAGCTCCACCCAGGGCCTGACCATGGATATCTGCATCTAGTTCCCTCAGTCACTGGATGGGGTTTCTAGTATGACAATTAAGGTGTTTGGCCATCCTGTCACCTTTTGATTCTTAAACAGCGACTCCAAGTTCATAACAAGTATATGAGAACATTGTGTATGAGAAATCCCTTCATTTCCATAAGTGTTCATTATCACTCACTCCAGAAGGAGGCTTCATGGAGCAATGTAACTGACCCCGTAGTATTACCTGTTGCTACATGCCTTGTATAAGTTATAATTTTTCCAGACATCCTCGACACTACAGTTTCTGCGTAGCGCAACTCACTAATCCCTCAGTTCTTCCCTCATGCCAAAAAGGTGGTCCTGTAGAAGCTACAGATCACTCAAGAGGTCTTTTTTTTTTTTAATTCCTTAGGTCCTCTGCAAGAGAGAAAAGCTATGACAAAGTACATGAAGATGTCCCAATGGAACAGACTTCATGCTGATGAGAAATCTCCTTTTACCACTCCCACAAGTCCAGTTCTCACATTTGTATCTTTTTATTTTGTTTTGTGACTTGCTGAATTTAATCAATGCCAACTGTGTGACCTTGGGTGTTATATACTGGAACCTGGTGGCTCATCAGTAGGTACATGGATGAAAACAATGCCTACCCGCCCCCTGCCCCCCCTCACCTCCCTATCCCCACACCCCCACACCCCTCCACCCCCTCACCCCGCCACCAAGAATCTACCAGTAGCCAATAATTCAGCAGGGAGGAATCAACCTTCATGGCTCCCGCCCGGATCCATGCCTGCCTGCTGAAAGGCCTGGTCTTGCACGGGCCCAGTGTACCTGCTCAAAGATTGCGATCACATTGACTGTATCATACCCTGAAGATAGACAACATTTTACAGCCTTTCTCCCTATCTTCAGGCTATTACATTCTTTCCACCCCTCTTCTGGAATGTTCCCTGAGCCTGAGATGAGGTAGCATAAATGTCCTGTTTAGGGCTGATCACTGAACCCCTCTTAGTCCCAGTGTATTTTGCAGCCATGTATTCCCATATTCACAGGGGTTCACTGCAAAAAGAAGTTTCTCTGATGTAGGCTGAGAGTAGCACTTGTTTAAGTTATAAACATAGATATTGACAAGATACCTTAAGCGGTTCTACAATAGGCTATAAGGATAGAAACAGAAGTTGGGACTGATGGGGTGGGTTTATGGAAACCAGCCTCAGCTGTGGAGCTGTACTGTTTAGTTAACGCTAAGACGTTTGCCTGGAAGTTTGACAAAATGCAAACTCTTTTACAAAGGTAAATTCACAAGCAACATGGATGACACAGCATAGCAGTTAAATAATAGAAACGAAAGAACACCCACAAGAAGGAAGTGTATCCCGCCTTTTGTTTGCCCACATAGTGAAATCAGAGAAGGAAGCGTGAGTTCAGAGTTGGGATCCGCAGAACGTCAAACTCTGCGGTCTGGATACAGTTGAAGAAATGAAGATGACCATCCCATCCTCACTCCAAGAAGAGAACGTTAACTCACCAGATGAATTCTGGGAGAACTGAATTCAGAGAAAGAGTGGTTTTAGTTTGACGATATGCAAATGCAAGGCTTGACTGTATGTAATACGGGCATACCAAAGGGAGCTTAGGAAAAAGAAGTAAATATAACCAATATCGAGGGGGCGCCCTAAGCTGAGAACTATATAATCCAGTCCAAGATAGAAGAGAAGGACAGGCAGGGTTGTTGAGGGACCGGATGCTTAGGAGATAATCATGGAAGAAGTGCTGAGATACGGGATCGAGAAGGTGATGATATTGTAGGTCTTCCTCATTTCCTATTGGAGCCCTGCTGTGCTAGGTAACCTGGGAGACTGACTTACATGAGTAGCACCATGACTCCCTCATCTCTGAGAGAGGGTCTAAGGTGGCCCATGGGGAGATCTGATGCAGATCACAGGGCAGGAAGAGAGTGAGGACATGGCATCGATTCTCCTAGCTGCCTCCCTTCTGTGTTGTCCCAGGTTCTCCACAACCCTATGTGAAGTCCATAGCTTGTAACAGGGAGTGACCCCGGCTCCCACATCTTGTCCCCCGGAACTATCACCACATTTCTCTAGCCCCAGTGGACTCAGCATTTATTCTTCATTTCCTGTACCTCACTTCATCTTTCTCTTCTCTATTTCAAATTTTTTTAATTGACAGGTAATATCTCTATATGTTTATGGAATACACTGTGTTGTTTTAATGAATATATAATGTGTAATGATCAAATAGGATAATTGGCATACTCATCAACTCAGAAGTCATATGGCTCTGTTGATAATATCTAAAATCCTCTCTATTCAGAAACATCCAATCAATTATTGTCAACCAGAGTAACTATTGTCCCACGTAGCTATTAGAAGCTATTTTTCCTTTCCAAGTGTGCACTCTGTTCCCATTAACCATCCGCTCTCCATCTCCTCTACCTCCAGCCACAGGTAACTAGTATTCTGCTCTTCACCTCTATAGGGTCAATCTGTTAAACTTCTATGGGTAGGTAAGGATATTCAGTATCTGTGTTTCTGTGTCTGGCTTATTTCACTTTATATAGAATCTTCCAGGCTCATCCTTGTGCCTAATGGAAGCTTTGTTGTTTTATAGCGTTGTATTATTCCATTGTATTTATGCAGCACATCTTCGCTATCCATTGTAGACACCTAGGTTCATTTCATGGCCTCTTCACTATGAATAGTGCTGCTGGAACAGATGTGAGAATCCTGCCTGTGTTCATCCCTTCCTTGTCTTCGCTTCAATCAGTGAGTGTGGACGTGACATCTGCCTCCTGCTACGATCCCTACCGATTTCAGGGTAAATCCCGGAGGGAGCATTTCCTGAATCCGCAGTGGAAGGGTTTATACAAGTGCCCTGACCACAGAATGAGATGAGGACTAGTGAGAAAAAACCAAAAACATAATTTGCCTTGTTTGAGACTTTTAAAAAATGTTTCTTCTTTTCTTTCTTTTTTTCTTGAGAAATGAGATGAGCTGGGGTTCATTTGCAAGCTTTGGCAGAACAAAAAAAAAGAATATTAAAAGGAAAAATAGAAATAGTAAGTAAAACGATTGCTTTGACAAGGCTGGTAATTTAGGGGGCCAAAGAGAGAGACAGGACATCAGTCTGGAACAGAGCTAATCCATACCTTTAAAGTTAAGGAGAGCTGAAAATAGCACCATAAAACAGCTTTCTTGGGGTCAACTGCTTGATTGTCACATAAGGCAAATGGCCTCTTTAAATTACCAAATCACCTTCTCCCCAGGATTTTAATATGACAGAAAGGCTGCAAATATGACCAAGAGACAGCTAAAGATGAAATATCTACTTGGCTCTTACCTTTGTGAGCCATTGCAGTTATTAATCATTTATAGGACACCATAAGCCGGCACTAGGAAAACGATGATTCTTTATTGCTTGTTAAAAATATTTACATTTTCCTCTACCAGCTGTATAGGAGGAATTGATATTTTCTGAATGGCTAAGTCAATAGCATCTTCCTCGTGCCATCAAAGGATTTGATAAACCAGCAAAACACGAGAGCCTCTGCCGCAAATAAGTGGGAGGCACTTGGGCTGTCAGGCAATTAAGTGGACCTGAATAAGCTGATGTAATTAAGTCTCTTACTGCATAATTATCTTTATTTTAAATGTGTCTTTTGATGGAACATCTGTTCCCTGCTCCAGATATGAAAAGAAGGACCCATGCTCATGAAGCAAACAGATCTGCAAGGGCCTTACACATGCTGCCTGGGCCACTCACATTCAAGGCAACACATGTTGTCATTTGTACCTCTTTGCCTGCAAGAGGCAGGTGTCCTCACACCCTCAGCCCATGCCTGCCTGACCTCCGAGATTGCAGCAGCTGCCTGGAGTCTTATTACACACAGAGTGCCAAGGGCCTCTCAGAGGCAAGGATGCAGCTAGCTGAAAGACTACGCGGAAGAGATATGCATCAGATGGGGCACCACGGGTCAGCAGGACTCTCTTTGAGTCCTGCCTCTGGGTGGCAGGGCTCACGACCTGTCTCTTTGCTTTTGGCAAATATAGTTCATCAAACCCGACCTGCTGAGACGCAATCAGCATCGTCTTGGGGGAGTGGCAGTGCCGGGCTTTTGTCCATTTTCCGAGTCTGCCAGCCACAAACTCCGTGTGGCGGATCCCTACGCCGGTGTGAATTGGGGATTTCTGAATCACTCTAATGTGCACGAAATGCTCTGCTGAGAGGCTGATGGGGCTTTATATGCTGCTGCTGCTGCTGCTATTTGTGCGTTACGTGACCAAACAATCACCGTTCTTCCCGTCTTGATTTGCTCAACTTGGAATGTGCAATCACCGCACCTCCACACAGGAAAATGGCAAGAAATCAAAGGCCGGCCGAGAACCTAACGGCTAGTGTCTATACTACATTAGCTGATCAGAATATAAGCAACTCCTTCCCCTTCCCCCACTGCTGGCCCAGGGACCTAAACACTAGCTTGTTGGTAAGTGCTGGGGCATTGGCTCTCATCAGAATCAGTCAGCTTCAACTCTCTAGAGTGCTCCTCAGTTTGGAGAGCCAGAAGGCAGGCCTTTAAGATGAGCATTTGAAATGAAGACCATCCTTACCGTTCAGCAGTCACAGCCCTCAGTCTGGGCCACACCCTCGCTGGTTCACGATGGAGGCGAACCTGTGTGTTTTGATCTTCCACCTCCGTTTCTCATATACAGTCTGATTATTTCTTCCCTAAATATCATCCTAAATATCATCCGCACTAGCTCAGCTTTCAGCATGCTGATAGATTGAGTCAAGGTTTTCATCCCCCCTCCTTTTTTCTGAATAGCTTTGCTGAGACATGGCTCTCATACCATACAATCCGTCTGCTTTAAGTGTATGATGTATGGACTGTATTTTCACAGAGGAGGATGTTCATCATCATAGTCCATTTTAGAGCACTTTTACCACTCCAGGAAGAAATGTTACATCGTGTAGTCATTACTTCCTGTCCCCCTATAGCTCTGGGCAGCCACGAATCTTTTCCTGTCTCTGTGGTTTTGCCTCTTCAGGACATTTCATATAGATGGAATCATATAATATGTAATGCTTGGCATCTGTTTTTTTTTTTCTTCACTCAGCACGATGCCGTAAGGGCCATCCATTTTGTGGTATGTACCAGTACCTAATTTGTTTTTATGGTTAAATAATATTCCATTGAAAGGGATATCTCATATTTATTTATCGATCCATCAGTTGGTATGCAAGTGACTTCTTTCCACTTTTTTGCTGTTATGCACAATGCTGATAAGCTCATTTCCGTCAAGGTTTTACATGAACAAACATTTCATTTCCCTTCTATACATGTTTAGTAGAGGGATTATTAAGTTATGTGGAAACTATACTTTTAGCTTTTTATGGTTTTTTTTTTTCCTTAGTGCTGGGAATTGAACCCAAAATCTCACCCATGCTAGGCAAGCATCCACTGCTTGTCTGCACTCTCGGCTGTTTTTAGCTTTGGGAGGAGAAGCCAGTTCTTCCATCTGTTTGGGTTTAGATTTTGAGATGTTTGTTTGTTTTGAGACAGTGTCCTGTGATATGATCCAGGCTAGGCTAGAACTTGTGAGCCTCTAATCCTTAGATTCCCAAGTGTTGAAGATACAGGCATCACCACCACTCTCAGCTTTCCTAAGCTGTTTTCTAGAACATTTTTAAACATTTTAAGCCCCCACTAGCCATACATAAGGATTCTATAGTCTCCACACATTACCAATATGTGTGATTTTCTTCCTGTTGCTCATGCCGTGTGTAACATGGTATTTCTTGAGGTTCTGGTTTCCACTTTCCTCATGGTTAGCCGCCCTAGGCTGACGCCAAAGCATGTCAATGGCCTCCACTACTAACTGTTCCTCCTTAACACATCCTATTTGGGCTACTTTGCACTTTATACATGATGTAGAGCCAATATACTTTTTGCTGCCATAAGACAGAAACCTAAGAAGCTGCTTTGGAGCCCAGACTGTGTGAAAACATGAAACCTTCCATTTTGCAATAAAAAAGAAAGAAAGAGAGGTGAGATGAAATGCTTCATCCTAAAGCAAGGACTCTGGGAAGTGGACATTGTGTTAACAGCACACTGGGGAGGTGGGTCTCAGGGGCTGTGCCAAGACAAGATGGAGTCTACCCCTAGAACAAGCCACTTCTTCTTCAGTACTAAGCTTTAATCATCAGACAGTCCCACATCACTGGTCATGGAAGTGAATACCCCAAATCCAAAACCAGCGCCAATGGCACAGAGTGGGAACTCTGCTTCCAACTTCAGATCCAGGGGGGTAAAAATCACTCACACTTGGTGGCTTTTTTAAATGTTTAATTACATTTATTTATTTATGTGTATGTGTGTACACACACGTATCTACATGTGCAATGGTCAAAAGGCTGCTTGTAGTGGTCCATTCTCTCCTTCCGGTATGTGGGTCCTGGGGATCCAACATGGGTCATCAGGTTTGGTGGCAAACGTCTTTACCGACTGAGCCGTCTCTCTAGCACAGATTAAAATGTTTATTAAATAGAAGAAAAAAGGGAAAAGCTTCCTTAAGGGATTATTGTGAAGACTATTTAGGATAAAGTTGTTGAGAAGCTGCTTGACAAATTATCAAGCACTGTGTCGGTTTTATATCTGATGCTTATAAACAAGAATATCTCACATTGACTGAAAATTTTCTTGGTTTGGGAGTTGGACTTCGATTCTGGTAAAGACAATGTCTTTGCGAAACTTAGGGAAATAAGCCCCCACTCCCTGCAGCCCTTATCTCCAATTGCTGTGTTATTGTTGCACATTGTAACCATCCACTGGCAGTGGTTCTTCCTGGGACTCTAAAAGGGCACAGATGCTCACATCTGCATGCCAAGGCACACTAGTATGTGGAAAAATATACTTTGTGTCCCAGTCATCTGGCTGGAGAAGGAGCAGACACGAGGCCTTAGAATGAGGCAGACTACCAAAAGAAATCACTCCCAGGGAAGACCCTATCAAAGGTAGACAAAAACACAGGGACACTCAGTAAGCATGTGTGTGCCTTAACAAATGCCTATCATGCATTTATAATTTCTCAGCTGGGCTGTGCACACACCTGCATTCAGGTGGAAGTTTGCCTCAGCCAGAAGATTCAAGACAGTCTCATTCTCGTTTGCCATCGCAGTGATGTGTGGGATGGAGCCGATCACTTCTTTGTGTGGCCGATCATCTTTCAGTTGTCTTGCTCGGTTTCCATTCGTGGTGGTCCTAGGACAAAGCTTCATGAAAACAAAGGCTGACATATCATGTTAAAGGCAAAGATCAGCTCAGATGTAATAAAGTAGAGAGACAGACTACACCTCTCGATAGGATACAGTGTAACAAGTGATTTATTTACCCAGCTCATAGACTAGGGTGCTGTGTATATGATCTTGCAATATTATTAAATTGGCTATTGCTTTATCCATACTGTAGATAAGGCAATGGACCTAGGTTCTCACATTGCCCCTACCACAAATGAGACCCTACTCAAAGGTTTCCCAAGTATTCTGCCACTCTCCTGAAACCACACACTGCCTCTACCACCAGATAGGCCCCTTTCTTGCTTTGTCCCCATGCCAACACACCCCCATCTGCTTCCCAAGGTGGTTTAATACTCTACCTGTTTTACCAGGCCCAGCCTCCAGGAATATGTCGCAGTCACACCAAGTCCATGAGGCTACCCCTAGTAAGAAATCTGACCCAGTTTCACTCTCAAATCTGTTCTCTCTCCTATTAAGCACTCTCTCTAGGCACCCAGACTACAAGACCATCCCTACTGCTTTGGACTTTTCAAAGACATCCAGTAGAACACCTGACCCAAGAACATTTTCCAGCAGCCCAGGCTTCTAGCAAGAGGCCTGCTACCCTCCACTCTGTCCCCTCAAGACTTCTCATGCTACCCAGATCACTGCCTACTGGTGTGCTTAGAAAACATGTCAAAAGATACAACCAAATCCAGATGCCCAGGACACAGCACAAAAACACAAGCAATGTGAAAAAAAATAAGAGGGTACATCTCCCCCAAAGATCACCAAACCTGTAGTAAGTATCTCTAATGAGGAAACAAATAAACAAACAAAAACTTAGGAAGAACTCAAGGCACAGAAGTCAAAGGCACAGTTATGAAGATGTCTAAAGGGTTCCAAGAACTCAAAGGATGCTAACAAGCAAATTAACTTAAAGAGCACTCTGTCAAGGTGGTAGAGACACAAGCTCGAGCGCACAGCTTAGGTGACACACAGGTTTGAACCCAGGTCCTTAGGACACCTACTCTTGATTGACTCTGGAGAGCTGAATCTTGTTATCATCCAAACTCCACAGGAAATTGCTCTCTTCTCTGTCCTGAGTATATCAGGGCTGGAACAAATGGTTGCCTTCTCCTCTATTTATCCAGGAGACCCAGTTTTCCCTTTAGAAAAATTTAATGTCTTCTTCAAGATCTCTAGCTTCTATAAATATCTATTTTTCCTTCTCTAGAAATGGATTCTACTTAGAAGGCATGTGTTCTTAAACAAAAACATTAGTGTTGGGGGTATGTGATGTCTTCTGACGAGTTATTGGTCAGGAAGGTCAGAGAGGTTCCCAAAACAGCATGGGCTGTTGTCTTTGCTCTTGGTTGCCTTCTAAAACCAGATGGTAAGACCCTATTCCTGAAGACACAGCACAACTTTGGTTACAGGACATACAGAAATCCAGCTGGAATTGACCTGAAGATTTCCTCCTTGCTGGCTAGCTTTCATGGTGCTAGGAGGTAGTCACAGGCTAGTGGGGGAGAAGAGTCACCAATGGTCCTTCCATGTGCTGGATACTGAATGCTGCAATAGTGACCTGCCAGACAATATAAGTAAAATAGTCACATAGATTATGGAGGTAAGCAATTGCCTTCTACAGGATGTGAGGTTTGATTCACAGGAGGGAATTCACACCTGGTACCATAAACTTTCACAAACTCATGACTAGGGGAGCTCACAGTCCCCAGAGGGAAACCTCCTACCAATGTTTTGCTAAATGGGTATGTTGTCAAACTACCCTTCTAAATGTTTATGTTTATACCAGTAGGTTAGGCCTCCTTTCAACTGTGGACAGAGGGGCTTCTTCCAAAGTCATCAGAGGTCAATGCAGATACTCCTGACTGGTCAAAGTGATGGTGTGTGTTGAGTGATTAGCCATATGACACATCCCTATCAGGCCTCCTTCCTCAGGTCCCTAAGAATATCCTGAAAGAGGGAACAGAAAGAATGTGAGAGCTTGATGAGGAGGAAGAGTACTGTGAAATTCTGTCTTTTGGATATAATATGGCTGCTGTGGTATTAGTGTGTGGTTCCCTGCACAAGACCTGCACAAGGTCAAGCCAGCAAAATTAATTGATATTCCAGGGGGCAGCACTAATTAGACTCAGTAGGTTACCGAGAGAGAGAAGATATGACAGCAAAAAAGGGGCATATTAAGGGTGCCCAGGTGGATAGGGAGGGGGGAGGTTGTGGGGGAATATCATCAAGACACATTGAATACATGTATGAAATCATCCAAGAATAAATAGAAGTTAAAAAAAACAAACCAAACACATTTAGTGTATACACACACACACACACACACACACACGTACACATGCACACACATGCACACACACATGCTCATATATATATATGTACAAACTGTACATATATATTATCTAAGACACTATTTCTACATAGCAAGTTGGGGTGACTGTTTTCTTGTATATTCAGTATTAAATGTAAGGAGACGATAGAGAAAATATATCCCTATCTCTATGGAAAGGTAAGGGAAAAATGACAATTCCAAGGTCACATTCGTAAGAACTCTGCAAATGGCAAGCTATCTGCTCTCAGGCATGTCATTTCAACAGTTTGTCCCAGTCCTCTCATTTCCGAAATGAGAGGATGAAGTTGAATACCCTCTCAGCTCTTTCAGCTCTGACATATTTGATTCTGGCGCCAGAGTATAATCTCATCATATTCTCCACACGATTTTGTTCCAAAACACGTTGACATCATGTTCAATTAGGTTGACTCATGTTCCCCATGTAAACAGTTGTGGATTGCCAAAATATGCCAACAAACATAAAGACAAGAGTTTCAAGCTCTTTCCTCTAACGCTCCAAAAACATTTGTGATGTGTTGAAAAACTGCTCTTTATTTGACTCATTAGGTCCTACCAAAAAATTTTAGAGGGCTTTTCCTCTACTTTTTCTGGAATATAATCCAAAAGTGAATGAAAATATTTGAACATGATGTCTTGATTATTTTTTCCAAGTACATCTGTGTTCAAGCAAAAGCAAATGCACAAACTAGATGTTAATCTCTCTGTTTGATAAGCCAAAGCATATTGATAAGCCCTTGCCAAACAGTTTAGATGTATTATAAATGAACATAACTTTTGTTGGACTGCATGCTGACTGAGCTGTAGAATATGGCCTGGGGGCCTTTATAACTAGATTGGGATACCATAGAATAGAGTGTTCTCAGGAAAAAAAACCACATATGAAATTGTGAAATGTTTTGGAAAGTAAGAATTCCAAACTAACCTCTTCCCAGCAGATCTTATTACTCTCATGTGTTCTGATTTCACAGCAAACACTGATCCAGTTGACATTTGGGAAGGAAATTTCCCAAACAAATCATTTGTGGCATCCTTGGGAAGATTTCTGGGAGGTTATACATGATGGGAAGACCTGGCATCATCATGCCTCAAGTTTATATCAGTGAGTTTCTTTAATTAAAAGAACTCTTGAGTAAAGACATAAGCTCAGACTTCAGCATGCACAAGTATCATCTGCCTGCAGGACAAGAATGTAGAGTTCCAGAGATAGGAACAGCATGGGAACAGTGGTGATTGGAGCAAGAAACCATCTAGACATTGTCACCAGCATCCCCAGGGCCTGGGAAGATCTGAGGGTTCTAACCAAAACGGTTACATCTACAGCACAGCTCATGTACGTAAGGCTCAGGGAATGCCATGGAAAACGGTATAGAAAGATAGTAAGAGTCAGAAGACCAGGACATCTGCTGTAAATGTGTGCCTCTCAGAATCGACAGGAAAGCTTCACCCGTGACACCTTAACAATATGGCTGTTTATACAAGACCCTGAAGTAAAACACTAACAGACATGCTAACATGGAAGCAAGAAGTCTCGTGGGGTCCCACCACTAAACAAAGAACTACAGGCAACTAAAGAATGTGGAGAGCGGGAGAGATAGGGAGACATTTCCCAAGGATTAGCTCTCTAACTGGTTATCCACTACCCAGCAGTCAGTCCTGAAATCATATATATAGAAATAACACTCAACAGACTGAGCAGGTTGTATGTCTATATTTCTATATTTTTCATATATACATATGAAAAAGAGCATGAAATATATACATATGAAAAAGAGAGGGAGCCAGAGGGAGGGGTTGTGGGGAAGAAAGGGAATGGGAGAAATCATGTAATTATGTTTTAATATTTAAAATGTTTTAAAAAGAAGTAATATAAAGGGGGAAAACTGCCAAGATGGGATCTTTGGATGAAGGACAGCATGTTTCCTCAGGGTATATATAGCCCCACCGATCTACAGTGAACACTGACTGACCATCAACACCAAGTACTTCCCCAAAGTGCCCAGAAAAGCTGAACCAACTAGATTTCAACAGAGTCACTATGGCCAACAATATCAGTAATCCCAAACAATGAGGCCCCGGGAAACTGAATCAGATCACCAGCTTTCTGGCCTCTGCTTGAGGTATGACAAATAGATTTGTCCTGAGTTGAGCTGAGTCCTAATTTCCATTTGTGGGAGTTGTCAGATGAGGGAAATGATCTTTTCCTTTCCCAGAAAGGAAAGACAGGCATTCTCTTGTTTGCAAGGAACAGTGCTCAGTATTATATATTACATAAAAATATAGATTATATCCCAGAGGAAATAAAAAGTATTGATTTCAGGATTCTGTCTTAGCGTATTTGAGCTGTTATATAACAAAAGTGTAACGTGATAGTTTAAGCAATTATCTCTTTTTTCTCGTTTGGGAGGCTCAAAACTCTAGGCTTAGGAACTGGTATATTAGCTGTGATAGGAAGTGCTTCTTGATTGGCAGGTAGCGCCTTCTTGCTTTGTGTTCACAAAGAACAAGAAGCAACCTACCCTTGGCCCTCTCTTAAAAGGGCACTAACAACACTCATGAGAACATCACCACCATCATGACCTCCTTCCTAATATCATCATCCTGGAGATTAGGATTTTAACATGTCAATGTATGGATTATACCAGACGTCTGACCTTCCAAGCCACTGAATTTGAAGAAATTTTGTAACTTGAGTACGTCAGGAGTGTCAATGTCTTACTTGAAGTTTTCGTCGTCCAGCATCCGTTTTTCTGTCACCATCTTCCTTTGAGAGCTCACTGTTAGCTAGAGAGACCAAGGTAGCAATTAAGGGCCATGTCATTCCATACCCAAGGGACAAGCATAAGATCCATTTCGGCCAACTGAATGACCTCTGCTAATATCTGAAACTCATCAGACACTTAAAGGCACTGGAAGCCAAAAGAACTCACCCCATGTCCATGATGGCTCCTGCTCAGGCCACTGGAATGAATGTCCTGCTTCTCTGTCTCTGAAATTATCTAGTTTCCTTTCTATTCAATTTAATTTCATTACATTAATTTCTTGTTTGTTTCTCTATTTATTTACTTATTCTGTGTAGAAAGGTTTATGTATGCCTTGGAGAACTTGTGAAGGTCAGAGAACGACTTGAGAAAATCACTTCCCTCCATCTAACATAGGGGTCCCAGGGATCAAACTCAGGTTGTGAAGCATGGATGCAAAAGCCGTTCTGCACCGAGCCATGTTACCAGCCCATAGTTATCTAATTTCTGTTTGCATCCACGGCACCTTCAAGCCTCCTGACAATTCATTGTCAAGTCTTTGAGATCCTTCTAATTAACTCATTCTCTCTCTACTTAACCAGTTTATTTCTGTGGCTTCTAAGCAAAGGCATGCAATGAATACACATCAATATTTAAGCAATGACTGACATCTCAGGATGCATTTATTATTTTTCCCCCATTCACTCCTACAATAATATGATATCAGCAGACCAGCTATTATTTTCATTTTATTTGTTGAAAAGCAGTCTCCAAGAGCTTAAACTGTTGGCCTATGTTCTCACAGCAAGAACAGTTGCTCAAGTCCAAAGCCTTTTGGCTTCATACCTAATGCTCTTTCTGCGATAGTGAGGTGCAAACCTCTCATCTGTTCCCCATAAAATAGTCAAACAAGGACAAAAATAATTGGAAACACCCATACTTTTTTGCTAGCATTCATGTGACTACTGTCATGGGCATCTTTAAAATTTTCCTCTTGTATGCACAAGAAACATAAGCAAGTCCTTCACATACCTCAGCAATTTTCAAGGAGTCACAGCAAAACAGTGTGACATATTCACAATCAGAAATATTGACAGGAATGGCCAGGTGGCTGTGGGGCCATTTCAAATTGTTGCCTCTCAGAGATAAGATACCAAAGTCCACCAGCACTGTGGCTGATGGCTTCCTTGAAACAAAAATATACATCTCTATTTCCCATGGGTACCAACAGTAATCAAGAAGAACTGGGGCAAGGCCATGCATGAGCAGGAAGTGTCTGGCAGTTACTCCTCTGACTAGCTGCAGAAAATGAGATGCTGTCTTTTATCCAAAGAAGGGATGGAGTCTCACTGAACACGGTTGGTTTTAATCAGGACTTTAAAGTATATTCTTAACTATCATTGAAAGCTTAGTTGATTAAAGCCAATAATATCCACTTGGAATTTAAACATCACCAATTTGTCTGAAGTCACATGTGAGATTCTCAGTGATGCTTATTGCAGGAAGAAAATAGTCCAGACTGGAGTTACGGCCCCAAGGGAGCACCCAAAGCAGAGGCCTTCACCCGACACTACAGCTAAGCCATAAACTCAAGAACTTTCGGTTCCAGCATTCTCTGAGGCTCCTCCCTTAGCACAAGTGTTTCTCACAGAAGAACAAGAAAATACTGAGAATATGATGTTCTCTGCTTCTCTCTCTCTCTCTCTCTCTCTCTCTCTCTCTCCTTCTCTTGTTTTGTTTTGTTTGAGGCAATGTTTCACTACGTAGCCCTGGCTGTCCTGAAACTCACTACATAAACCAGGCTATCCTAAAACTCACAGAGATCCACCTGCCTCTGCCTCCCAAGAGCTGGGATTAAAGGCGTGCTCCCCTATGCCCTTCTTTTACAATATTTTTCAATTGAGAAGAAAGAATGATTAAGGAAAATTTCTGTACTGTAAGCTCTAAAGAAACAGACATGACAGGATCAAGTTTGTGACCATGTTGACTTTTTTTTTTTATCTATGTATAAATAAGTCTACTTGACAATATTCAGTTTAGGTCCTATCATAATAAAAGGCCCCATGGACAAAATATATTTCATAAGTAATAGTTTAAAACCTTGCATTGGAAAACTTGGAAACAAAGCTTATTTTTCAAAGTCCCTAAGTAATACAATTTGATGCTCTATACCAAGGAAAATGTGAGGCCAAACTCTAGAAGTTTATTCTTTAATATATGTAATTATGTATATATATATATATTATATATAAATTGAACTCTTAAGCCTTGCTTTAATTTGAATCTTGAATGTCTCTCAAAGGCTGCTGTGTTAAAAATCTCTGGACCCGCCAGGCGGTGGTGGCGCACGTCTTTAATCCCAGTACTCAGGAGGCAGAGGCAGGCGGATCTCTGTGAGTTCGAGGCCAGCCTGGTCTACAGAGCGAGATCCAGGAAAGGCACAAAGCTACACAGAGAAACCCTGTCTCGAAAAAAAACAAACAAAAAAAATCTCTGGACCCTCAGTGTGGCATTATTGGAAGGTGATGAGACTTTTGAGAGGTGGGACCTAGTGCGAGGTTGTCAAGTCATTAAGAATGTGCTCTTGAAGGGGGTTGGGGAACCTGGGCATTTCTTTTCCTTGCTTTTGCCCCCAGCCATAAAATCAATAATTCTTTTTTTTTTTTTTTTTTTTTTTTTTTTTTTTTGCTGCATTATCCCAACATAATCTGTCGTCTCACCACAGACCCAAGGCCATGATGTCAATGGATTCTAGACCTGAATCTCAGGCCAAAGTAATTTTTTCCTATAAGTTTATTTGCTCAAGTATTTACTATGTGACATGAAGCTGACTCATATAAACCTATTGGTATTATTCATGCTTGGGTACACATTAACTCACTGTAATATGCTTTATTGGGTTTGCTTGATGTGGAATATTCCTTTCCACTGTGTGAATATATGTCACTGTGATTCATTTAATAAAGAAGCTGACTGGCCAATATACGGACAGGTAGAGGTTTGCGGATGAATTTCTAAATGGTCTTATTAAATAAAAATCACGGAGCCAAATATAGGGGTGAAAGCCTTAGAGAGATCAGGGAAACAGGGAAAGCCACCAGCCAACCTCACCTCACCAACTCTGCAGCTTCCAAAATGCTTCTTCCTGTATACTCATGTTTATATGCCTTTTCTGCTCTGTTCTCTCATTGGCTCTCTTAGCCCAGCTACATCACTTCCTCTTCTTGCCCAGCTCTGTCACTTCCTGTCTGTCTGTACAGACTTCCAGACCTCTTTGGTTAACTAGTGTTGGAATTAAGGCGTGTGCCACAACACCTGGCTCTGTTTCCAGTGTGGCCTTGAACACACAGAGATCCTGCCTGCTAAGTAATAGGATTAAGGGCATGTGCTACCGTTGCCCGACTTCTTTGTTTACTTAAAATGGCTTGCTATTTCCTTTGATCTCCAGGCAAGCTTTATTTATTAAAGCAGAAATAAAATATTACCACATTTCAGCACAAATAAAATATCACCACAGAGGTTAAGTGGGACTGGCAGACAAAAAGAGAGCAGGAAGAAGAAGAGGATGAGTCTTGGGAGTTGTGAGGAGATGGAGAAGAAGCAGGAGATGAACAAACCATACTGAGAAAAGGTACCGAGTCAGGTGGCAGAGCATAGATAAGAAATATGGGTTAATTTAAAATGCAAACGTTAGCTAATATTAAGTCTGAGCTATTGGCTGAGCATTTATAATTAATAATAAGTCTCAGTGAAGTTATTTGGGAGTGGCTACTGGGACACAGAGAAACTCTGCCTACACCTTGATATGCTTCTTAATTTCTTACAAAGCTGATTTATAGAATCAATGCTAAAATATCTATGGCTGGAAATCATGAGCCAAAGTCCAAAACTGACCATCAAGCACAAGAAATAAATAAAGCAAAATGCAAGTGAATAGCAGGATTTATAAAAGTCCAACAGTCACATAAGTATCTGATTTATCAATTGAAATGGTTCTAAATAATCATGAAACATGAGCCATAGTACTTGGTTGTTCAGCTCCCTATGGAAGTCAAATCAAAAATAGTTCTCAAAGTGATGGTTGACTGATACTCAGTGTCTAAACTGGATCAAATGTGATGCCTCTGTTCATGTGTGTCCCTTTAATAAGTTTCCTCCCTCTAGCATGGTGACTTATTCATGCTTTGATTATTGATTTCTACACCAGTTACTTCCTGCTCTTCAGCAGGTATATGTTTATCATGCCTATAACCATGTAAATAACAAGTGTGTGTCCTTATTAAGCAGAATAAGCATTATCAACCCAAATCCAGGGTTTGGGAAATTAAGGAAGGGAATCTCCATTAAGTGATCGGGGTGTGTAGGGTGGGGATGAAAGCAATTCTGGTGATTTTTCCCTGGAGACATCTCTCCTAAAACAATTATTTTGATATTATGAAGAATAGATTCTGTGTAGTATTCTCTCTTGTTACTCTTTTTCTTTTTTTAAGTGCCACGAGCAATTATTCACAGGGCACATAAATGAATTCAGAGTGTAACTGAGTCCTTCGCTTTGGGGAGAGGGAAGTGAGAAAGAAGGATATACAAGTTGCTCTTTTGCTCAGACCTTTCTTGTGGCCCTCTGCTTTCTCCACATCTATGGAACTCTACCTAAGCTCCTAAGATGGTGATGTAGGTCGAATTCCTCTGTTCTTTCCCAGGTCTTTTTAAGAGCATTTCCTCTGAAGACTAGCTGATTACTTGGGAATTGGCAACCAAAGACAGGGAGCCAGGAGGCTTCATCTGAGGAATAATAGTCTCCATTTGTCTGCAGAGAGCATGGTGGGAGCCCCAAGTCATTTGTCGGTATAAGTAGCACTGCCCCCCATCTGGTATTTCTGAAGCAGGCTTCTGATGGCCTCTCTCTAGTTTCTACAAAGAACAAATTGAAGCCCCATAGCCAGTCACCTTACGGTGTCACATAGCTTATTTATCACAAAATGCCCATTGGTAAAAGGGAAAAAAAAGCTTAAAATTTTTTAAATGTAGTTTAATTTTTCATTTTGTCTATTTTGGTGGACATTCAATTCCCTAGTCTCATCGCTCGCTGTTTATTCACCCAGATTGACTCCAAATGCATCTTGAGAGTCAGCGAAATCCAAATACTCCCTCCAGGGCTTAAAAAAAAAGATTATAGATTACATTCTTTGAATGTGTCAGAACCTGAAAAAAGTGCATGCTAGAGACTCCCTAACAAAAAAAATTAAGACAAAAACTACCCAAACAAAATGAAACAAAAAGCCCACAAGAAAACACAGAAGGAGAAGGAGAAGAAGAAGAAGAAGAAGAAGAAGAAGAAGAAAGAGAGAGAGAGAGAGAGAGAGAGAGA
>CABHPH010121541.1:39936-50653 GCA_902168325.1 Peromyscus nudipes
GGAGGAGGAGGAGAAGGAGAACGAAGAAGGAGAAAAAAGACAGAGAAAAGGAGCCTAGATTGAAAATGAAGAATTAAATTTATCTTTGTTTACAAGTGCTGTTGTCTGTATAAAATCCCTAGAATTAAAACAAAATGAGTGAATTATAACTAGCAAATGAATTCAAGAAAGTAGCATGAAATAAAACCAACGAACAAAACTGGTTACATTTGCACATACCGCAAACCACTTGAAAAAGAAATTGTGAAAACAATTCCATTTACGATAATATCAAACAGAATAAAGTAACCAAGAGGATGGACAATTTGGACAATGAAAACTGCCAAGTATCATTGTAAGAAGACAAATAAATGGAAACTCATTCATAGTCAGATTGAGGAGTCAGCATTGTTCCGCTGTTTACAAGCCAATCTCTGTCAATACTTCAATGAGGGAAGCTCATACTGAAACCCACGCAGTATTTCAAAGGGCCCAAAGAGTCAACACATTCTTGAGAAAGAAAAACAAAGCTAAAGAAGACTTCTTGACTTCCACATTGAGTGCAACACTAACTAAAGTGATGTGCCGTGAGAACGAAGACAGAAGGATGGACCCATTGAGTATAGAGTCTGGAAATACAGTTGAGTGGGTTTTGAGAAACGTGTTGGGAGTGTTCAGTGTGGGAAAAAGTCAATCTTTTACCAATCAGAGATTGAGCTCTTATCAAGCATCACATAAAAGCTTAACTCAAAATGGCTCAAAGATCTAACGTCTGGCATAAATCTATATACCTTAGAAGGAAAAAAAGGCAAATCTCACAGCATTATATTTAGTAATGATACCTGGGCATGACCCCAAAGCATTAAGCAACAACAGCAATTAAAATAGACTTCAATTTCAATTTCAATTTCCCACCAATTGGGGGAGGTGTGCAACAAAGGCACCATTAACAGAGTCAAAATAAAATAATGAAAGAAAATGTAAGTAGAGAGTATGTCTGATAAAGGACAATAGGCAGAATATATGGAGAATTCCTAAAACTCAACCATAAAAGCCCAGACAATCCAATACAAAAAGGGTCAAAGGACTTGGATAAACACTTCCTCAAAGATGCTATGCATATGGCCAATGTCACAGGAAAGGATGCTCAATGTCATTATTAGTGAAAGGTACAATGAAGTACCACCTTGTAGCTTATAGAAGTAGGGATTGTTGTGCACAGTCTGAGGGAAATGTGAAATGAAACAAAGTGGCAGGGGAAGATCACGGTAGTGCTCCAGGACTCTAAGAATGCAGTTACAGCAAGTGCAGCAAGCCTGAGGAGTCTGTCCTTAGGAGGAAAGACCCACAGTAATTGAAAGTAGAGTCTGAAGAGATGCTTATTTCCCGTATTTGGAACAGCAGCATCCACAGTATCTAAAATGCAGAAGTAAACCAATTATCCATCAATGCTTGAGTAAACCATGTCATAAACATCCAATGGGATACGATTCAGCCATTGAAAGTTGGGAAATTCTGATCTATGCTACAACATAGACGTTGTAGTACAATTCTTGAGGGCATTTTGTGATAAACCAGTCATAAAAAGACAAATTCTGTATAGTTCTATGTATATGAAACAGTTGAAATATTCAGATAGGAGCTGGAGAGGTGGCTCGGCAGTTAAGAGCATGAACTGCTTTTGCAGAGGACCCAGGTTCAGTTCCTGGCACCCACGTGGCAGCTCACAAGTGCCTGTTACTTCAGTTCCAGGGCATCTGATGCACTCTGGATTCCGTGGCCATGTGGCACTCATAAACTCATGAAGACTCATACACATACACAAATAGATGGATAGACAGACAGATAGATGGATAGACAGAAAGAAAGAAAGAAAGAAAGAAAGAAAGAAAGAAAGAAAGAAAGAAAGAAAGAAAGAAAGAAAGAAAGAAAGGAAGGAAGGAAGGAAGGAAGGAAGGAAGGAAGGAAGGAAGGAAGGAAGAAAGAAAGAAAGAAAGATAGATAGATAGATAGATAGATAGATAGATAGATAGATAGATAGATGATATATACATATGTAGATAGGTGGATTAAATAGATGAAAGATAGATAGGTAAATCTTTAAAGTGATTAGGTGGTAAGAAACAGAAAATAGAATGGTGTTATCAGGGAGTAGTAGACAGGGTCAAGTGAACAGCAGTTATTTTGTAATGGATAGCTCAACAAGATGAAAAGAGTTCCCAAAACAAATGATGATTTGTTAATTAAAAATGCAGTTAATACTTCTGAGCTGTGCAGCTAATAGTGGTTGTGGAGGTCCCCCCCCATCTCTCTCTGTTTGGGGGCAGCCTGACCTTGAACTTGTGATCATTCTGCCTCGGTCTCCTGAGTGCTGGAATTATAAGTATGTACCACCATGCCCATCTTACATCACCTGACTTTTAACACATATACATAGAGAAAAAGGAGGGGAAGAGGAAGAGAGAGAGAGAGAGAGAGAGAGAGAGAGAGAGAGAGAGAGAGAGTGAGAGAGAGAATAAATGTCAAACTAGAAATAGCCAAAATATTAAGCAATGGAGAATGACTAGATAAGATACAGTATGGCCCATCCATACAACAAAAACACTGTTGTGGTGGTATTGTGTTCCCCAAAGTATGGTGCACCCTAATAAACTTATCTGGTGTCAGAGAACAGAACAGCCACTAGATACAGAGGCTAGAAAATGGTGACATTCATGCCTTTAATCCTAGCATTCCAGAGGCAGAAATCCGTCTGGATCTCTGTGAGTTCAAGGCCACATTGGAAACAGCCAGGCATGGTGACACATGACTTTAATGCCAGAAAGTGAGCCTTTAATCCCAGGAAGTGAGGGCAGAAAGCAGAAAGGTATATAAGGCGTGGAAACCAGGAACTAGGGCCCTGGTTAAGTATTCAGGCTTTCGAGAGGCAGTTCAGCTGAGATTCGTTTGGATAAGGACTCAGAGGCTTCCAGTCTGAGGAAACAGGATCAGCTGAGGAACTGGTGAGGTATGGCTTGTTCTGCTTCTCTGATCTTCCAACATTCACCTCAATACCTGGCCTCAGGTTTGATTTTATTAATAAGTACCTTTAAGATTCATGCTACACACCATACAGTAGGTTAGATAAGTACGGCCATCCAGAATGTATGGATACCTTTGAAAAGCTCCCACACCATAGCTTCTACAGAATGCACTCCCTACATGAGGCTATCATCTGCCTCAAAGAATACTAGGGCTCACTGGCTGTACTGCTCCTCCATCCCAGGAAAAGGAGCTCTGGATCCCTAGTTTTCATAATTAAAAAGGAACATAAAAAATATTTAACTTCATTGTGTTATTGTGGAGCTAAAGTTAAACATACTCAGAACAGTTCATAGCATATAAGAAAAGTTAACCATCATTTCTCTTTCTTTAAAAGTTCACACATTAAACATTCTCTTTGTGCACAAAATTAACACACAGGGAAACAGATAGACCTCTAGGAAAGTGTTTCTGAAGGCTATATACTGATATACATGAAGTTCTCAAAAAACAAAACAAAGCAAAGCAAAACAAAACAAAACAGCACCACACCTGTGCTAAGTATTCTACAAGGCTGATTGACTGATTTGAACTTTAGGGAGCTGGATGTTTACAGGTCTGGAAACTGTCTTGGGCTATGTTTAGTCCTCTTAATTGCAATTTATTGCCCACACCTGTGTTTGACTTGGCTCCCTGTGATTATCAGGTAAGATCCCTTGCAGAATGTCCAAACACACCACTAGCCTCCACCAAACCATAGGCAAAGAAGCCATAAGGTAACATCTAAGGTCTATAGCCAAGACTTCTCCACTTCGCTGAAATCTACCCCTGTGCTATATCTACCAATATAATTGACAAATGTCTTGATTTATGCCTTTTTTGTTGTATTACTAGCAAACCTTTAGGAAACTGTTTTCTTTCCACATTAGAACAAGGTATTTGAGACATCTTAAATCTTTATCTCCAGACAGACCATGGTCACAAATATTTGACTCCAGAATAAGCTATCCATTGTTCCCTTTGAGTCAAGAGCTGTGTTTTCGTGTCAATAGTGATTAAGGCTGCAAAGGGAATCCAGTCTAAAGTTGGGGGTGTGTTGCCTTTATTAATAATCTTACAATGAGGAAATAGTCTTGTATTGTTATGCACTAAAGAAAAAGAAGAGAGTGAAGACTCCTGAGCAGAAAGCAGCCTGTTCAATTTAACAGACTCTATGGCCAAAATGCTGAGTTACGTTATCTATGCCCAACATAACCATAAAATTGTAATCACATAACATGCAAGCAATAGAATTAATGGTTTCTGAATAGCATAAGATTAATGATTTCAGGCCCCTACAATATAATTCAATGATTGTTTGTGAGCTTCCATAACTCATTCAGGTTGAAATGAGTCCTTTCTTCCCTCTGATCACATAGACCTTTTAGATTTTCTTCAATTATTTATTTTTTGAGGTTATAATATAATTACATCATTTCCCCATTCTCTTTCTTGCCTCCAAGACTTCCCATATATCCCTCCTTGCTCTTTTGCAAATTCATAGCCTCTTTTTTCATTAATTGTTGTTACACATATATGTGTGTGTATATATGTGTATATGTGTATTATGTATATGTATGTGATGTGTGTGTTCCTAAATACCCAAATAGAATCTGCTCATTTTGTGTAATGTTACTCACATGTATGTTTTCAGGGCTGACTATTAGGTATTGGCTAGCCAATTATTGTGCTCTTCCCTGGGAAACACTCTTCCTCCCACGCTAAGCATTCCTTAGCTGCCTGTAGTTCTTTGTGTAAGGTTGAGGCCTCCTGGATTTTCCCCCTTCACTTGGGCATGTCTATTGGTGCCATCTTTGTTCAACTCATGTTTAGGAGTCATGTTGGTGAGACTTTACTGGTGTAGCTTCTGACATTACTTGGAGACACAAACTCACAGAAAACTCCATGTTCCTCTAGGTCTTACGATCTTTCCATCCCCTTTTCTGTTTTCCCATCCCCTTTTCTGAACGGATCTCTGAGCCTTAGGGGCAAGAGTTGTATTATAAATGTGGAAACTGGGCTCCACAGCTCTGCATTTTGATTGGTTGTGGTTTTCTGTCATGGTTTCTGCTGTGAAGACAAGTTTTCTTGATGAGGGTGAAAGCTATGCTTATCCACTAGACCCTGGGGAGGGATGTATGTTGTGGAATATTACTTTAACTATATAAAGGTGTGTTATATTTATTTATGCTGCATTTGTTTAATTTTGTAAAGATGTGTTGCTGTTTTACCTTGCCTGCCTAAGGCACCTGATTGGTCTAATTAAAAAGCTGAATGGCCAATAGCTAGGCAGTAGAGGGATGGGTGGGGCTGGCAGGCAGACAGAATAAGAGGGAGAGAGAATGAGAAAGAAGAGAGGAGAGAATGAAGGAGAAAAAGAGGGAGACACCTAGGGCCAGCCAGGCAGCTGCCAGCCAGCTAGACAAGGAGTGGGACATACAAAATGAAAGGTAAAAAAAAATAAAAGCCGCCGGGCGTTGGTGGCGCTCGCCTTTAATCCCAGCACTCGGGAGGCAGAGCCAGGCGGATCTCTGTGAGTTCGAGGCCAGCCTGGGCTACCAAGTGAACTCCAGGAAAGGCGCAAAGCTACACAGAGAAACCCTGTCTCGAAAAACCAAAAACCAAAAATAAAAAAAAATAAAAAAAAAAATAAAACCCGAAGCAAAATGCAGATGAAGAGAAACAAGCTAATTTAAGTTATAAGAGCTAGTGGGACAAGCCTAAGCTATGGCCGAGCATTCATAACTAATAATAAGTCTCCATGTCATGATTTTGGGACTGGCGGTCCCAGAAAGCCTGCCACAGATGCAGGTTTTTACACAGTATCCTGCCCTTCTGTTGCCTTGTTCTAGCATTTTTTGTTGAGTTTGTTTTCTTTGCTTTCCTTTTGTTTTCATAGAATGTTTAGAACTTTGTAAAGTACTGTGTAAATCTGAAACATCAAACACTAACTACAAACTTATAAACTTCCTCTCTGCCGACAGAGGGATAGCAAGAGTGTTGTCCACTCCAGGCTTGACACGAAATGCCTCCTCGGTGAAGTAACCCCATCCTCCATAAAGAAAAGCCCTGTCCTGTGCCAAGAGGTATCTCCAAAGTCTACCTCAGCCTTCATGGAAGCTGAGGCAAGCTTATCGTGATAAGAACAGATAAATGCGCCTGGAAAGCCTGAGCACACTAGGAACTTCAGAAGTTGGAAGCTGAGTGTGTGTTGTTATCTTCTAACTTAGTTTCAGCCAGAGGTGGGCACAGGAGACTACAGGAATAGAAGAAATCAGAGGGCTTTCTGAGTCTCCTACCTCCTTCCCATCCTAGCACCTTTACTGCTCGGAATGACCTGCTCGGTGTGCCTGCCAGCTCCCTCTTTAGTTACACCCTTCCCAGCATGCCTCCCATACTCTTGGCCACTGGTACCAAAGCAAAAGCATCCTACAAAGAAAAGACTTCTGGGTACCAACCCAGATGACAGGGTGAGAAGTGGCGTTACATGTGGAAACCACGCAAATCTAAACAGAACTTGGCATACACTTATACAGAGAAGTAGAGGGAAATATTTAAAGAGGCTTCCCAGAGTTGGCCTGCTGTATGCTTAAGAGTTTCTGAATCTGTTTATAGCACCTAGTCTCCGAGGGACCGTGTGTGCTGCAAAATGTCAAGCCTGAACCTCTGTGGCAGGGCCTGTGAAAATGCTGAGGAGACACCCTGAAGAGGGTGGGGAGAGGCAGCTGCCTCATGCCTCACAGAAGGCTCCATCACTTGTCTTTCTGATCTGCAAGTGTGCTTTACAACACAAGGAGCAGATTTGATCTCGTGTCACAAGCCCCTGATTCACTGTGTGGAACTTCTTGCGTCGGATGCAATTTCAGGGCTTTGTCTGAAACATAAAACAAAATCTTGCCTTTGCGGCTGATAAGATGAGAACTGTTTCCTTTCTTTCTCTGGGTTTGACTGAAACTGGCAAAAAAAAAAATGGAGTTTCTGTCAAGCTGCTGTGGGTCACTTGCTTTCAGGGTCAAAACTCTAGCTTCGAAGGAGCTGTTCGAAGTTCTACTTGCTTCTATAGTGTGGGCTCAGCTAAGGTGAGGGCTAGGGCAGCCCCAGGATTGCTAGCCCAGGAAAGGCAAGGACTTGGCCTCTCTCCCCATTTCCTTCTACAGTCCAGTTTAACATACCACTTGTTCCTAACACTGAGCTTGCTCTCACTTCTGTGATGCTTCCATAGCCTAGTTATTATCAACCTTGAGGCTTAGGATTCGAAATGCATGACTTTTAAGAACAATTGCTAATAGGACAAACTGATCCTTGGAGAAAGTGTTTACAACACAGCCAATTTAACCCTGACATTCTTAACCTTTATTCTGCCCTGCCCCCACAAATTCCCATTTAGGAGGCAACAAAACTTTGAGCTGATCTCTGGAGCTGCCCAAGTTACTCTCAAACCTTGAAGGCTAATAGAGGGTTTTCACAGTCATAGCCCCTGTGGTTTGGCTATATGGTCTTGCTATCAGCCAATCAACAGCCGCTCTGCTGTATTCTGTAGACACTTGCATCTTTCTGTTTTTGTGTGTGTACTGCTTCTCTGTATGTGAACCATGTGCATGCAGTGCCCAAATAAGCCAGAAGGGGGCGCTATCCCACCTCTCAGAGCTGTACTTAGAGGGGTGGTAAGACACTTGACTCCAGTGTTGGGAACTGAACCTCAGTCCTCTGCAAGGGCAGCAGTGCTCTTAACAGAGGAGCCATTTCTCCAGCCTCCACACTTACTTTTTATTTTTTCCCCAACTGTGGGCATCATTATCATTTCTGATTCAAGGCAGAGTCCTAACAACTGGGTTTATGACAAGCAGATTGTAAAACTGGTTAATCCAAGCATTGTGCTTCTGAGATCTTTCCTAAGCCCAAACCTTCAAGGCAGCAGGGCACACTAATTGCTGCTCTGCAGCAGTGACCTTTTCAACTGGACAATGCCTGGATCCAGTTCCACATTGCCGACCCTCCTCTTTAATCACAGTGTACCGGCAGGAAAGCAGCACTGAACGGTACTGAATACAGCAGTGTCTGGTGTGTGTGCCCATCTCACTCTGCTTCCCAAAGCCACGACTGAAGGGCAGAGGCACCTGGTCTGTTCGCTTTGTTTGTTCATTTGGATTCCAACAGGAATTTAAGCCAGTGGGATGGGAAGTGCCTTGGGATAGAATAGCAAGACCTTCAATGGGGATATTCATTTTCAAACAGAAACAGTCAGTAGGTGAATGATCCAGAGACATCTATTTCAACACTGAATCCCCAAGACGTATGGTTTGAGCCAAGGTCAGTGTTTGTGGTTGCAGCCTGGTGGACTTCATCTCACTGTTGAACTATGTGCACCAGCTCACTGACTTTTGCATATGCAAATCCACTTTGATTAATCTGATCCAGGCAACAATACCTGGGCTGTCACCGCAAGTTTCCATGGAGATTAGCAGATGTTGGCACCTTACAAAGGACTTTTCTGTACCAGAGGACTTTGGTACAGACAAGTAAAGAAAAATCTGTGGGAAACACTAGTTGAGTTGACCTCATAAGTCTGTAATGCCACCCACAAGTTCAAAAAAAAAAAGACGAAAAACAGAGTCTCCGGCAGCACAAGGCAGGAGAAGAGGTAGCAAAGCCATGGACAGCCACCTCACGAGCTATCTGTCTTTTTGTGAGTTGTCTGTCTAGCCACAACCAAGAGCTTGAAGCCAGAATATCCACTGTCCAAGGGGGGTGGTAGATAAAACGAACTACCACACATTCCCAAAGCCTATTCAGTACCCCCTTCAAGTTGCTCAGCGTATTTTGATGGAACAAGAAAATAATGCCAAAGGAAGAGATGGGAGCTAAGAGAATTGTAAGGGAAGAACGGAACAGCATCAGGATGCTGGTCAAAGTCCCCCAGCACAGCAGGCACACGGTAGGGCACTTCTCAGTGGTGGCTGACACCTGGTTTTAGTTTTGTGTCTGTATTTTTACCAACAACTTTATATCAAGACTGAGAGCCTCAAATAACTCATTTCTACCATCTCCTGTAACCCATGCACCTTAGCTAACCCCTTTTCAATCTACTTTCACAAAAGCTATGTAAAATACATTTACTGTGTAAACATACTGGACATTATAGAGGTCACAGCCAGTCCTTTGCTCTCTACTTAAAGAGCAGCTAAAGGAAATATAAAGAGAAACTTGATTGCATACACAAGTAACTATATTTTGATAAGCAAGAACGTTACAGAAGATTGTGGTTCTATCTACAGAATTGGCTTGACGGCTATCCTCAGGTTTGTGTATTGGGAAAAGGAGTGAGAAAAGGCTTGTCAGTTGCTTAAACCACAGACTAGAAGCCTGGGTGTGGATCAGAGCCTTCCTAGCAACCCCTCCTGTGAATGTTCTAGTTGTCTTTGTCCTCCATGGGGATAACATTTGTGTTTCAGCTCTATTCACGGCAGTCCAAATTCAAGGCCAGTGTAAGTACTTAAGCAAAATCTCCTCAGAGAATTAAAGAGCATTATTTCTAATCCCTACTGGGCACCTCATGCCGACATCAGCTAGCCAGAACTTGATGATGGAATGAAGCTCTTAATAGACTTTTCATCAACAAAAGACGTTATTTTCTCAGTGGAGTTCTGTGAATGAGTCAGTTAGATTCCCTCTGAGTTCTCGTGTGGCTACTATGATAACTAACAATGTGGTGATGGATTTTTAAGGAAAATAGTAGAATTTCCATAATTTCTCAGCCATGTCTCTAAAATGTGTTATTGAATTGCTCGGCTAAACATTAATTCCATTGTCTTCACGTAAAGGGGTGACGACGCTGGAATTACTGCCTTCAGAGGGAGATTTTCCAAGTGAAATGACAGGATTCATTTCCATGTAGGCTGACTGACTGTCACTTTTATAACTTGGAGCTGAAAATGTTTCCCAGTGGCAGAAAGTTCCAGAGAAATTGAGGTGCCTAAGTGACCTGTGTCGCTGTTTGCTGCCTTTGTCCTCTGAGATCAGATTTGCTTGCTGTTGCTGACCACACAGTGGAATCCCTGTCCTTTACATTATTGACAACATAGTGTATTTTCCAACTTGAAAAATACAGATGTGAACATTTTTTTTTCAGAAGGAAAAGCAGAAGAACCACTCAAGTCTGGGTGGAATTGACTTCTCTTTAGCAAGGTATGACATCTATCAGTACAATTACAATGATACCAGAAAACAATTCACTGAGCAGTTAATTTGAAAATCTGTCCAGCATCAGTTTTAATTATTGGTGGGTGGATGGTGAGTTATGATGAACTTCAACTACTTCATAAGATCCTAACTCTTTTCAAAATAATAAAATATGCACATTCAGATTTTATCATAGGAAGTACTGGTAAGAACTTCTATTCCATAAACAATAGGCTTCATCTGTTGTTTTGTGGACTGAGTGCAGTTATACCTAAAAGGCCACAGAAGGCCAATGAGATGGTTCAGCGGGTAAAGTCACCTAACCACCAATCCTGACCACCTGAGTTCTGACAAATCCCACAGGGTGAAAAGAGAAAATTGATTCCCACAAGCTGTCCTGGGACTGCCATGTGCACACAGTGGCACATGCATGCATGTAAACACAAACCCAAAATAAATAAATAAATAAATAAATAAATAAATAAATAAATAAATAAAT
>CABHPH010121542.1:8920-33282 GCA_902168325.1 Peromyscus nudipes
GAGAGAGAGAGAGAGAGAGAGAGAGAGAGAGAGAGAGAGAGAGAGAGGAGAGAATATACAAAAAGTCTGACTGTAGTTTTAAACTTCAACAATATCAAATGCCACAGAGTTACAAAGAAGTTTTTTTCAAAATTTACTTTCAAAATTTATACTCATTTTTATGACTTCTGAATAACACAATTTTAATCTTTTCGTTTCATCCCCTTTGTTTGAAGAAAAGCTCATTATACATGATTCAGTTGATGATAACAATAAAACTAACTTTTTATTATAAAAATATTTCAAACATTTAACAAGTGTACAAAAAATACAAGGACACTTGGCTTCCCCAGTGTATATATGGGAGATGGCAGGAAGTTTACAAACTGTAGATGAACTGGAGATGTGGGCATAAAGGATCCCAAACATACACTTTGCATTTGCTGAATCAAATATTCCAAAGCTACAAGTTACAGAATTCGAACAGTGAAGCCCCCATGTACACCTGTGTTTTAAGCTTTTCTAAGGGACTACCTTTCTACCTTTCAAGGCAGTGTGTTGTCTATTGAAATTGCTGTAGTTGGCATACAGAAAAGCCAGAGGCATTTTTCACCATAAGAAGCCCCAAAAGTTAATGTTTGATGTACCATCAGGGAATTTTGCATTCAGCCTTCCCCCCTTTTTTTTGAGATATAATTCATATACTGTAAAATGTATCCTTTTAAAGTATACTGTTTAGTGGTTTTAGTATATTTAAGTTTGGCTGAGCATGGTGTCCCATACCTGTAATCCCAGCACTTGAGAGACAAGGAAGGAAGGTTGCTATAAGGTTGAGGCCAGCTTTGTTGACATAGGGAGTTTCAAGTCCTCCTCCCCACTAGTTGCACAAAACAACAATCAAACAACATAACCTTATAATAACAACAAAACCCTCCACTGAAGTTTGCCATGCTAATTCAGTAAACTTGAACTGATGTCTTGGCAATCATTTGCTGTCCTCTTCCTTTCAGCTGGTGACCACTTTTTTTTCCATTTTTCTTTATTAAGAAATTTTCTACTCCACATGCTATCCACAGACCCCCCTTCCTATCCCCCAGCCCTTTTCCCCAAGCCACCCCACATCCCCCAAATCGAGGTCTCCCATGGGGAGTCAGCAGAGCCCAGCACACTGAGCCTAAGCAGGTCCAAGCCCCTCTCACTGCACCAAGGCTGTGCAAGGTGTCACACCACAGGCACCGGATTCCAGAAGCCTGCCCATAGACCAGGGACAGATCCCGATCCCCCTGCCTGGGTGCCCCCCCAAACAGTTCGAGCCAAACAACCATCTTCCGTGTCCAGAGGGCCTAGTCCAGTTCCATGGGGGCTCCACAGTCACCAGTCCAGAGTTCATGGGCTTCCACTAGTGTGGCCGGTCATCTCTGCACGTCCTCCCATCATGATCTCGACGTCCCTCACCTGCAGTATCTCTCCTCTCTCTCATCAACTGGATTCCTGGAGCTCAGCCTGGTGCCTGGCCGTGGATCTCTGTATCTGCCTCCATCTGTCACTGGACAAAGGCTCTATGATGACAGCTAGGTTATTTGCTAGGCTGGCTGGTGACCACTTTTTCTGGATGGAATTGGCCATTCTACATATTTCACATGTGTAGAATTTTATAATATTTTGTATCTTGACCTTTTCTTTTAGAATTAGTCAACAGTGACTCTTAGAGCAGTATTTCAGGATTTTTTCACTTCTAACAATAGTTCTTTGTAGCTGAAGTTTTCTCCAGTCCTGCCTGGCCCACGGTCAGGACAAATCTCTCACCCGCCAGTCCCGCAGTCGCCAGACCCAACCGAGTAAATACACAGAGACTTATATTGCTTACAAACTGTATGGCCGTGGCAGGCTTCTTGCTATCTAGTTCTTCAATCTTAAATTAACCCATTTCTATTAATCTATAAGTTGCCACGTAGCTTGTGGCTTACCGGTATCTTAACATGTTGCTTTTCATCACAGCGGCTGGCAGCATCTCTCTGACTCAGCCTTCCTGTTCCCAGAATACTCTTCTCTGCTTGTCCCGCCTATACTTCCTGCCTGGCTACTGGCCAATCAGCATTTTATTTATACAGAGCGATATCCACAGCAGTTCTTACTCTGTTAAATGATACCATTTTCTACAAGACAGAGCAGTTGTAATTACATATTGTAGCTGGAGTTTTCTCTCTGGGTCCCGCCAAGCCCTGGCAGTCCCTTAGCCCACTTATAAAATAAACATACAGACGCTTATATTATTTAAACTGCTTGGCCATTAGCTCAGGCCTATCATTGTCTAGCTCTTACTCTTATATTCAGCCCATTTCTATTAATCTATACTTTGCCACGTGGCTCGTGGCTTACTGGTACCTTACATCTTCCTTGTCCTGGTGGCGACTGCAGGCAGTCTCCCCCTTCCCTTCCTGTTCCCTCAATTCTCTTCTCTGTTAGTCCCGCCTATACTTCCTGTCTGGCTACTGGCCAATCAGTGTTTTATTTATTAACACATTTGCCATACAGAACATCCCACAGCAATATATTATATTTGTGGCAGTTTCTAATAGCCCTTTGTCAGACAAGAGTACAGCTTCTTAAACTAGCTCTTGGTTACAACCCTTATGGGGGTCACATAACAATGTGAGTTTTGTAAAATCTTAGCAACTGTCAAAGGTTTCTGAACACACAGTAGTCAAAATGTAATTCAAAATCAAGTGTGAAATGAATCTCGGATGTCTTTGGCAGTTCTCACTCGTGTGTGTTGCACAGCATCACTGCAGCCTTGGGTTTGAACTCACAGCATGTGTACTTTGCCCTCTACATGCCATCATGCTGCACAGCATCAGGAGATGCTGCCCGACACCGTGGCTCGGGTTCCAGACTGGCCTGGACTGCAGTGCTCTTATAGAAACGGTGCTTAGTTACAAAAGTAAAGACCCTATCTACTTTTTAGTATCATTCCTTAGCATGTAGCAAATTCCTAGATCTCTGATTTGTACCATGTTAGAATGTTTGGTTTTAAAATTTGCTGTTTGAGCTACTGGCTCAAATTTTATTTAAACGCAAAATCCACATTAAATGAATTGTGGCTTTGGATTAGGAAAGAATTTTCAACAAATTTTGAAATGATCCTAAATATACTTATGCCATTTTATGCTATGTCTTCATATGAAGTAGTGTTCTTGGTATGGAAGAACGTTATAAAGTCAAAGCAGCAGTCCATGTTGGAAAGCATTTAAGATGCTTTGTGTCCTACAGTGTCAGGTACTCAGCCATTATTTAATTCTTTACATAAAAAGAAATAAGCACATTTTCTCATTAGTGGGAAAATTTGCTTTCATGTTTAAAAGTGGTAAGATTATATGTATACACTCCTTTAATCCCAGCACTCAGGAGGCAGAGGTAGGCGGATCTCTTGAGTTTGAGGCCAATCTGGTCTACAGAGTGAGTTCCAGTATGGCCACACAGAGAAACCCTGTCTCGAAAAATAAACAAAACAAACAAGATCGTATGCATACCTAAGAATTGTTTGAAAATAAATATCTTTATGATTTATAAATCAGTAAATGTTTGCTTTATATACCAGTATACCTAGGATCATATAAAAACTTCTCAGGCAAAATAAGGTCGCAGGTGGAAAAAGTTTCAAGAAGTCCTTGGCTGGAGGCTGGAAGTGCGGGTCTTCTTGCTTGCCCTTCTCTGCACTCGCTCAGCTCCCATGGTTTATCATGAAGTTATGTCGGAGTGATTGCATGTGCATAAGACCTTGTTCTTTGAAGATCTTAAGACCAGAATTAGAAGTGCCACCCTTTGAGTCACTGAAGCTGCAGTGGGCCGTAGGTGTGGGTCTGTGTATGTGCATGTATGCCTAAGTATGTCTCACATCCCTGATACTCTGAGACTCAGCAGCAGTGACAGTCCAGTAGCAATGAATGTACTAGTGCCAAGATCTGTTTCTAATATGATGGCCTATTAAGAGGAATAAGGGCTCTCCTTAGAGAAATGGTGTGCTGTGCCAAAATCAAAGAAGTGTTGAAAGAATGAGAAAACTGTTCAAATCCCATGGGAGTGTGCTTCAGGGAATCCTGCTGGCCAAATCCCAGGTATTTTCAATGTCAAGATAAATAATAAATGTAGCTCACTGAATAAATTGAAATCCATGAGTACATACTGATATAAATATAAGCACAAGAATAAAGGAGAGCTGGACAGAAAGCTCTACCTTACTTACCAACTAATAAAGGTAAAAAAAATATTGGATTTGAGCAAAATCATCATTGGAGTCTATAGTAGGTGAAACTTTGATAAGAAGCAGGATTTGCATAATTTCAAAATATTTACCCACAAAACACATACTATTTACTCTTGAATAAGTTACTAAAAGTGAGCAAAATCATGCTAGACACCATCAAGTGATACTTTTATCTATCAGGATAATGAACTCAGAACACCAACTATTCTGTTATTTTTTTCTTTTTATGATTTTTTTAGATTATAATTACATCATTTTCCCCCTTCCCTTTTCGTTCTCCAGCCCCTCCCATGTACTCCCTTTGCTATCTTTCAAATTCATGGCCTCTTTTTCTTTATATATGTATGTAAAGTCAATGGTCAGTCTTACATACAAGGATATATACATATATATCCTGTGTGTGTATTATTTAGGATACCTATCTGTCTGTCTGTCTGTCTGTCTGTTCTTATAATATGGTAATATATTTGCTCAGTCCATGTACTATAACTTGTATATATATATCGTTTCAAGACTGACCATTGACCAGAAGACTGTTTCTCTTGCTTTCAGCATTCCTTAGTTGCTTTTGGTTCTTTGTCTATGGTTGAGCTTTCCCTCTTCCATGGTAGCAGGCCTATTAATGATCTTCCTTGTTCAGGTCATGTTTAGGTAACCATGTTGTTAAGACTTCATGGATGTAGTCTCTCTGATGTTTCTAGGAGACACAATCTCACATCAAACTCTTTGTTCCTTTGACTTCTAAAATCTTTCTACTCCTTCTTTCCCAATGATCCCTGAGCCCAAGACACAGGAGTTGTATTGTAGATGTGTCAGTTGTGACTGGGCTCCAAACTATGCATTTTGATCAGTTCTGAGTTTCTGTAATGTTCTTCATCTGCTACAAAGAGAAATTTTCTTGAGGGATGAGAACTACATTGATCTGGGGATATGAGAATAAATATTTAGAATGTAGTTATAGATTATGCTGGATTAGTAAAGTGGTTGTAGGTTCTCCTCCAGGATTCATGACTTCACTAGGCCCAGAGAGTTGGCTAGGCTTCCAGTACAGGCATGATTTCTCTCTTGTTGAGTGAGTCTTCAGTCCAATGCCAGAACTGTTGGTTACCACCAAGGCATGCATACCACTACTGTACCCTTACGGTTGGCATGCCATGCTAGTCATTGTTGGGGTTCATAGGCTTCATACCTAGGAAGGACTATTGGTTCCTTCCCTCCTTTGGAAGCTGATATAATGCCATCTGGTCTTCAGGGAAGATGCTTTCAGGTCATATCCAGCTCAGGTTCTCTGGGTCTTTTGTCCAAAGTACATGGTTTCTTCAGTTATAGGGACTTACCTTCTGCTTTTGGAGGACAACAGTAATAGCCTATAATGTTTGGAAATCTCTTGGACAACCAGCAACTTAAAAGAGGTCTTCTCATGCCTACTGTTGAGGTTTTTGTTAGTCTGTGGCTCTTGTGGTGAGCACTGTTAGTCCTGTAGCACAGTTACTTACATGTAAGTGCTGTTAGGTAGATAATTATTAGTATGGTTCCTCCTTCTTCCTTCTCCCTAAGTAAAGTCCCACCTCCCCCTTCCAATTTTCCCTTCCAGATTATTTGTACCTTGCTATTCCTTTCTCTGTTGCTTCTTACCCAGCCCCTGAATGGTCCCTTCTACTTTCCTGGTTTGTTACTCTGGCTTATCTACTCATATCTGAAGATTTGGAGTTAGGAGCCTCCAATGAGAGAGAACATGCAATGTCTGTATTTCTGGGTTACCTCACTCAATAGGATGTTTTCTAGTTCCATCTATTTACCTATAAATTCATGAGGTCATTTGTCTTCACAGGTGGATTGTATTCCATGGTGTATATGTAACTTATTTTCTTTTATCTATTTGTTGGTTGATGGAGAATTCAGTTTCCATTTTTTTTTTTTTTTTGGTTTCCAATCTCACAAACAGAGAAAGAGGGTGTCCTTTCTCTCACATCCTCTCTAGCATGTGTTGTTGGTTGTTTTGTTGATCTTTTCCATTCTGATTGGGATAAGATGAACTCTCAGAGTTGTTTTAATTTGCATTTCTCTGATTTCTAGGGACAAAGAACAGTTCTCAGCCATTTTTATTCCTTCTTTTGAGAACTTTGTTTAAATCCTGAGCCTGTCTTTTAAATGGGTCTTTATTTTTGACTCTGTGTTTTATGAGTTCTTTAAATATTCTGGATATTAGTTCTCTGTCATCTGTGTAGCTAGCAAAGATCCTCTGCCATTCTGTGGGGTTTTTCTACACTCGATTGTTTTTTAGCTGTACACAAGCTTTTTAGTTTCATGGAATCTCACTTGTCATTTGTTGGCTGCAATTCTTGGACAAATGGAGTCCTATTCAGGAAGTCCTTTCCTACACCTATATCATGTTAGGGTACTGCCTGTATTTTCTTCTAGCAGTTTCAGTGGTTCTGATTTCACATTTAGGTCTTTAATCTATTTGGAGGTAGTTTTTGTGCAAGGCTACAGATACAGGGGTGATTTCATTCTTCTGCAAGTGGACATCCAGTTTTCCCAGCCCCATTTGTTGAAGATGTTTTCTCGTCTCCAGTGTACATTATTGGCATCTCTGTGGAATATTAGATGTCTGTAGTTACGTGTTCTTACATTGGGATCTTTGCTTTTGTTCCATTATTCCACATGTCTGTTTTTGTGCCAATACCATATGTTTTTATTACTGTGCCTCAGTGATATATCTGAGGTCTGGAAGGATAATCCCTCCAGCATTGTTCTTTTTGCTCAGGAATGTTTTGGTTATCTAGGAGTTTTTGAGGTTCTATATGAAATTTTGGAGGGTTTTCTCTATTTTTATGAAGAAAAAAATGGGGATTAGGACTAGTTCTGTCATATTCTTGCTAAAAGTATGCAAGCCATGTCTACTCTCAGGGAAATATGAGAAAAATCCAAATTAAGAAATCTTCTATAGGTAATCAGCTTGAACGATGGCCAAGTCAAGAGGGGACAGAAGTGTTACAGACTGAATGGGACTAAATCATAGTGCAGTGTAAGGCGTGGCCCTGAACGGCATTCTGAACATTATTAGAGTAGGAGGGACATTAGCTAGGCCTCTGTAATGCCTGTGCTGTTTTGTTGATTTTGATGGTTGGAGTGTGGGTATTAGGCTAGCACCCTTAGTTTTAGGAAACATACACAAGTATTAAAGGGTAACGGGACGTTAGGTGACGACTTAATCTCCGTTGGTCTGGAGAATACTAATGTATGTTTGTATGATGAGATAGATAGTACTCAGTTTAGTTACGTAAAATGTTAACAATGGGAGAAACCGAGACAAGAAACTACAGGAGTTCTTTGTATTATTAGTGTAACTTTTTCATTCATTTCAGTTGATTTCGTAATAAAGTTAGAACAAAATGCCCTCTTTTCCTCAAATGCTGAGGGTACCTATGAATCATTTCACACTCTAAGCTCTGCTTACCAAGAAAAAAGGTTGCATGCGAATTTTTTTAAAGGAGCAGATGGATGTAAAAGTGAGTTTAAATATTTACACAAAATAAATGAATGGAAAATGTCAACATGGGACTTGCTGGGTTTATTTTTTTTTTAAATCTTTGGAAAAATACCCTACAGTCCAAAGTACATAAATCATTTCTTAACAGAGCAGAATTAGGAAAAATAGCACCCTGGAGGACAAGCACCCCAGGCTGTCACCCCCTTCCCTACCCAAATAACAGACCTTGAAGCGACTTCAAAGCTGCAAAAACAACTGGCTCTGACATGTACCGAGATGGGGAAATATTCGCACAAGCTTAAAGTACATGCCTCATCCTTGAAGAGAACAGAAGAAAAGGCAGTATCGTGTTTCCTAAGTGGAATTTGACAGTTGAAATTGAGTTCATTCTATTTACTTACGACCTTTTTGCTACTTGTAAAAAGTTGGTAAACTTAAACTTATTTTTATGTTCATTCTTCCCTTCTCTCACCTCTTTAGTGGTGTGGGTAGAATAAAACTCTTAAAATATGAAGACTTTCCCCAGGTGGAAACAAAAGTCTTAGAGGCTTTCTTTCAAAGCTATTATGCCCAGACAGGTTAAATTTCATTTCACAGTCTTTAGTTTGGCATTCAAGGGTTTTGTATAGTTTGTGGTAACATATTTTCTTTATTGCTTTGTAGAAATCATCTTTAGACACACTTTTATTCATTTTACATTGAAGAAAACTTTGGTTATAATCACATGAAATTACCTCTGTTTTCTAAATACTTGCTAATATGCTAACATTTCCCTTTTCGTGTATGTGTGTGTGTGCACGCGCATGTGCATTTATATACTATGCTTATGTACTCTGGTGCACATGTGTAGCTCAGACAATGACTTGTGGGAGTTGGTTCTCCTCCTACCACGTGAATCCCAGGTGTGAATCTCAGGTTCTCAGGTGTGGAAGTAAATGTCTTTACTGGCTGAGTCATTTCTTTGGTCCTAGGAAGCGATTTCTTTTATTTTTTTCAATAATAGATTTAATTTTATTTAAAAATTCTACGAAAGTCCCATAGATGTATATAATGTATTTTGATCAAATCTACTCCTACTACTCCCTTCAACTCTTCTTGGAACACCCCCAACTTTGTCATTAAAATTTAATTAGTAACCCACTGAGTCCAGTTAGTGTTGTCCTGCTGGTATATGACAAACCTACCAGTGGCCACCCCAGAAACAAAAAGTGGCTTTTCCTTCTTCAGTAGCCGTCATCTGCCAGTAGTTCCTCAGTTTTGGTTGAGGCCTTAGGAACCAGTCCCTCATTCTGTTTGATTTTGTACAATTCATGGCTGTAGTGAGTTCATGTGTAGAGCTGCCGTGCAGCATTTCACACATATCTCCTCCACCCTGCGGTCCTTACATACTTCTGTTCCCTCTTCCACAATGTTTCCTGAGTCTTGGGTTAGGGAGTATTGATAAAGATGTCCCATGTAGTACTGAGCACTCAGTCTTTATTCTCAGCTCTTTGATGAGTTATGACTCTTTTTAAACCACTACCCACTGCAAAAGCTTCTCTGATCAAGATTGAGAGTATAACTAATCTGTTGTATGGACATAAATATTTAGAATGCAGTTTAGCATGATCATTTAGAGAAACAATGATAGGGTTCCCCTAGACGTCTGACCTCCCCAGCCATGGGCTTTTGAATAGGTTTACAAAACTGGGCATGAAATCCCTCCTGTGAAGCAGGTCTCAAATCCACCCAGAAAACAGCTGATTGCCCCATGACTGCCATGCCAGTAATGCGCCAGTGGGTGCATCTCACTTGGCATGTTCTGGAAGGTAAGATCATTGATGACTTTTCTTCCTCAGCAGCCTGCATAGCCCCTTTTGGCTGCATGAAAGCTAGCCTGCAGGTAGAGCGTTTCCAGATTAGTTGGAAATTGATTTATCTATGTCTGGAACCAAAGTGTGCAGTGTCTTCAACAATAAAGTCTTACTATCTAGTTCTTGTTGGCAACCAAGAGCAAGGGCAATGACCTTTGCTGTTTTGGTGGTTCTTAATTGCTTCTCTGACTAGTAACTCATAGTGAATGATCCTGCCTGTTGTATAGAGATTTTCATTTGATAACCCGTGTATTCTGAGGGCAACATTGCCCCACAGTGCAGGGCTCCTCTGTTAAAACTCCTTATAAAAAAGCTTATTTTTAATTTTTATTTTTGTGCATGTGTATGTCTCTGTGCATCTGCCACTTGGATGTGGGTTCCTGTGGAGGCCAGAAGAGGGCATCAGATCTCCTAGAGCTTCTTGTGAGCCACCCTGCATGGGTGTGGGCAACTAAACTTGGGTCCTCTGGAAGAGCGGGGAGTGCTCTAAACTGCTGAGGCATCTCTCCAGCCCCCAGAGTACCCCCTTCAAAAGCGCATTAGTTTATAAACTACTGTGTCTCCACAAGCTTCTTCATACATCCTTAGTTGTGGTTAACCCACCTCCTACCCCCGCTCCCATCCCCTTACCCTCATCTCTGCTTAAACGTTCAACCCTCATATGCCCTCCATGTTGCTTTATGTTACTTGTGCTCTACTAAATTATCTAGTTACATTTTTTGCACAAATTGCAAAACTGAAAGTTTCTAAATAGATTTGCATACACTCTTTACTTTGTTTAAACCTTCTCCTATCCCCTCACCCCCCCTACCATTGCTCAAATCTTTTCTTCCCCAGGATTCTCCATCTTTACTTTCATTTTACCAATTATTTTACTGTCTCCCATCCTTTAATGTGTCTGTTCCAAATGGTCCTTTTCTAGTTTGCTGGTTTCCACCTGTACTCCAAGTTAAGCACACAAAATAAAAGATTCGAAGCTAGGATCTGTATATGAGAGAGAATATGTGCCACTCGTCTTCCTAGGCATGTGCAGCCTCATACAGTAGTATAATTGGTTTCCTTTCCATCTGTCTGTGGAGTGTATGATTTCATTTTCCTTCACAGCTCGGTGTTCTAGGAAGCTCTTTCTAATCATCCATGGCTCATGGTGATTTCTCTGTATTAAGTAATGTCGTAGTTTCTTTGTTAGTGCCTTTTGCTTGCTGCTTAGTCATACACTTCCTCTTAAACATTCCGCATCTTTGTTTTACTGTTTCTGTATGTGTTCTTTGTCTTCCCAACAATTTATCAACTCCAAAAGAGGAACTACTGTGTTTGTCAGAGTCTATCTATTTGAAACTGAATTGCCTTTTAATATCCTTTGAACACTTGTTACATAATATAGACATAACATTTTACAATTTGCATGTGATTACTTTCCAAAACCTAGTGAAAATTAAAATAATTTTTAGCATATTGGTATGGGTGTATTTCTTTTTCTAAGAACAATTGTTCTTACACAAACAACAAAAATATAAAGAGACTAAATAGAAAAACATTTATGCCAGTTTTTTGCTGTGTGTATGTGGTTTACATGTGTGTATATGGATATGTGCATGTCTGTATGAAGAGGCCAGAGATTAATGATGGCTGTCTTCTTCTGTTGTTCTCCACCTTATATTTTAAGGCAGGATCTGTCACTGAAACTGCAGTTTATTGTCTATGCTGGCTGGCCCTGGGATTACAGAGATTTACATTGTTCCTGGTTTTCACATGTGTGCTGGGAGTCTGAACTCAGGTCCTCATGCTGTGTAGCAAGCAGTTGACTGGCTGAAGCATCTCTCCAATCTGAAGAAAAATGCATCTTTTATAAAGAAAATTGTAAGCTCAGCATTTTGCTCAATTTCAGAGTGTCCCCAATAGAGCTGGACATGCAACTCAGTGGAAGAGCACTTGCCTAGTATTCCCAGGTCCCCATGTTCAGGCCCTACCGCCACAAACATCCAACCAAAACACAATAGATAACAGTCACGCATGACTAGTACACCTGCAGCCTGAGTGTTCTTGGGTTGACAAAGGAAGATTGTGAGTTGGCCCTCTGGTTGGACTACATAGTAAGACCCTATCTCAAGAAACCAGTGATAAAGAGAAATCTGTTTGGAAGAGGGAGTTGGAGGCAGACAGGAGAGGGTAATGGAGAAAGTGGGGAATGACTATGATCTTGGTCCACTTATACGTGTTTGAAAGTTATATAAAAGATCCCATTAATTTATGCAGTTACTATAAGCTAATAAAAATGAATGCCCAAATTAAATATTGATAGTAGTGCAACAACTTTCCACAACATTCTTTGGGTAGTTTGATAGTTTTGATTGTCAACTTGACATAATCTAAAATTACGTGGGAAGAGAGACTTAATGCCCTCACTGCCTAGCTAGGTTGTCCTGTAGCATTTCTTCAGGGGATTATCTTGATTGCATTAAACACGGTGGGAAGATCCACTCCACTGTGGGTGGCACCATTCCTTGGGCCTGAGGGCCTAGGATGGACTAAAAAGGAGAAAGCTAGTTGAGCACTAAGCATGCATGCATTCCTTTTCTCTCTGGTTATGACTGTCAATGTGACTAGCTGCTTCAAGTTACTGCCCCTTTGGCTTTTGCTTGTGGTTTGTAACCTGGAACTGGAACTAATTGTAACCTTTCACCCCCAAGTTGCTCTTTTTTTTTTTTCAGCAACTGGAGAGGAAGCTAAGGCAATATAATAAAACACTTGTTTCTCTCTCTCTCTCTCTCTCTCTCTCTCTCTCTCTCTCTCTCTCTCTCTCTCTCTCTTCCTTTTTGGTGTTTTTGAGACAGGGTTTCTCTGTGTAACAGTCCTGGCTGTCCTGGAACTCCCTTTGTAGACTATGCTGGCCTTGAACTCACTGAGAACTGCCTGCCTCTGCCTCCCAAGTGCTGGGATTAAAAGCGTGTGCCACTACCACCCAGCAACACTTGTCATTTTGAACAGACTACAGAATATTAAATATTGTTTCACAGGAAGGTTTTGACTGTTTTAGTCCATGATCGACTCTGTTGCCCTGGGCCTCTAGTAAGGAGCATGTCATGGCAGAAGCCTGAGGCAGATAGATCAAAGCTAGTCACCTCCTGTCAGAAAGTAGGAAAAGGTGGAAAGGTCAGATTCCACAGACCTTTCAAAGACCTTCAGACCTCCTCTTAGACTACCTCTTAAAGGTCTTGCCACCTTCCAGCAGTACCATCCACAGGAGTGAGCCTTCAGCATTGGGACGTTGGGCTGATTTCTATCACAGGACAGAGCTCTAGGAACACAGTCACTTTCCAGCAGTACCATCTACAGGAGTGAGCCTTCAGCCACTGGGACGCTGGGCTGATCTCTACCACAGGCAGAGCTGTAGGAACACAGTCACTTTCTGTAGGCACAGGAGCCCTCTCATGCTGTTGAAACCACTGTATCACTGTCCCTTCTTTGAAGCCCTTCTGGCTGGCTGGCTTTTGTCTTTGGCCTTCTGCAATTTCATTGAGATATGTCTAGGCACAATTTATTTTTCTTTTTAAATTCTGCTTTGCATCTTTTGAGCTTCTTGAATCTACATTATCTTTCTTTTTAAGTGTCGAAGAGTAATCAGACATACCATGAACCCCCTCACTCTAGAGCCTTGACCTACTTTAAAAGGTCTTGGATTGTCTTTTTAACTGGCTTATGCTTTCAGATTTTCTAGCCTTTTGGTTTGTAATTCATTCTTCCCCTTGACTTCTAAATTTCAAGCTTTAGTCTCTCTAAAATTTTTTGTGTTTTTTCTTCAGTACAGTCTTATGTCACTTAGCGGTAGGGATATATTCTGAGAAATGTGAAGTGATCTGTCCTTGTGTGAACATCATATAGTGTACTTACATGAAGACAGCTAGGATGGAAGTAGGCTATAGAATAACATCTGGAATCACAGTTGTGTATGTGGTCCATCATTGACCAGGACATCATTATGCAGTGCACAACTATAGTTTGCTCTCCTAAGCAGTGTTTTCAAGCTTGGTCTTCATTTTTTTATAAGTTGAGCTATTTTATATTCCTTGCCTGATGATTCTAACATTAAGTCTGAGCTTGCTGCTTTCTTTTCTTTTCCTTGTTCTCTTAATGTGTTGTTTCCAATAAGATTTATTAGAAAAATTATATCAGGAAATCTTTTGCCTCCAGAATGAAAGCATTTAGTCATCAGAGAAAAAGCATGTTTGCTTCTGCTGTGCATTAAACCATTTACTCATCTGGTGCAACTTTGGGGCTAAGAGATGGCTGATGTTAGGCTACAGTGTCTTGGGAGCAATGCTCTTCTAGTTCCAAGGTAACTTGTTAGAGTGCTGAGATAGAGCAATGGCATGGGTCTGTTCCCCTGCCTCCGCATGCTGAGGATTTCAGCTTCATGCTGGAGGTGGGTTGTCAGTTAGAGTTCCAGTGTGTGGGCCAGGTCTGTAGTTTGTTTTCTTCCTCTTGAATTTAAAGCTATTATCACTGTTTGCTCTCAGTTCATGTTCATGGTTCCGAGTTGTCTGTTGCCCTATCTAAGCATTAAAAAAGTTCCATTTGCATTTTCCATTTTCATTTTATCCTTTAGGAGAAATGAGAATGACACCCGTTTTTCTTGGTTTTATCAATTAGAGAAGCTAATAATAGGCTAAGGCTCCCACAGGTATCACCTTTATGCTTCTATGACCGTAGAATCTCATGGCATTTTCCGAATCATGGACCTTTGGGGTTCTGGGGTAGGTTTAGAATTCTGAGAGACATGGCTTTCAGATTTGAGATACTGTCTTGTCATAGCAGGTCTCTAGAGTCAAGGGAGCAACAGACTAGACTAGTCTGCAGAAAGATGGTTCTTTTTTTCTTTTTCCAGAGCTGAGGACCGAACCCAGGGCCTTGTGCTTGCTAGGCAAGCGCTCCACCACTGAGCTAAATCCCCAACCTTGAAAGATCATTCTTTAAAAGTTTGAATTTTCAAACCACATTCATATTTCACAATGCTTTTCTATCTGAACTCCTTGTATTTTTTAAGATGTATAACAAGAACTTGTCAAAAGAGAGTAGAGGGGTTGGAAGGTCAGGCTTTTGTGGATCATTGTTTTCTTTTGGCAGAGGTGGTTAGAGGGCAAGGTGTCATTTCTGTGTACTTAAGCCACTAGGGAAGATAGCCAGTGGTCAAGAACCCAGGCATATTTTTAGGTGGATCTGGTTTGTACTTGACATCATTGCACCAAGGGTCACTTGAGTTGTTACTCATGTTCAGCTTTAGACAAATAAGCAGATCACACAAGTCATATCTTAACTAGAGGTCAGATGGAAAATAAAGTGTCCAAGCACGGCAGACTGGAGAGATAGGAAAATGCCTGCTGGTAAAGTCTAACAACGAAGGGAAATAGACCCAGTCCAAGAAAGATCTGCTAGAATACCTCATGCATCTGCTGTTTGTGTGGGAGGCGAGACGAGCTATCAGTTTGAATTCAAGCACTCCATTTCCAAGTTTGTCTCTGTCTCTCTGTCTTCCCACCCCTCTCTTTCTCCACCCCCACCCTAACCTACATATACATTAATGCTTAGGACTACTATTATAAGCCAAATTGGCTCTCTCTTGGCTTTCAGATGTTGCTGGCAAGTTGGAGAACTGGTGTATTTACCAGCCAGAGTTCTGCATGTCCACAACCATGACATACTGCTGCTAGAGAAGGGATACGGTTGGCTCTCTCAAGTGTCGATGATAGAATACAAAGTCTTTGAAAGGACCTTAGAATACCTTTCTGCCCTAACTGGGTCCCCTTTCTCTCCTTCAACTTATAAGTGTTTAGTTATATAGTGGTAGTATTGATTATAGTAATTCATATGAACAATTTATCACTTATACCTGGTAATGACTTATAATCATTGCGTACACTATTAAATGAGTGTCAGGTTAATGCTGTAAATTTAGTATAATTATGGTCATTTACCTATGAGTTATGGATAAATCTTTGAAGAAGTTATTGCTTAATATTATAACAGAAATATTAATTTTTAAAAATCTGACAATTACTTATTGAGGAAACCTTAGTAGCATATCTTTCCTTATTCATGAATAGCTCTCTCTGAAATATAATTGTGGGTGGGGAACATTCTCTGTTCCCTCAACATCCTGAGTAGAGAGAAGAGCAACCATCCACGAAGAGGAAGCCTACAATTTCTCCTTTTTCTCTGTTTGTTTTGACATTGAGAAATTCTAGATTTTAAAAGTGGCCAGTGGGCTGAGAAGATAGCCCAGGGGGCAGTGCGCTTGCTGTGCAAACATGACGTCCTGAAAGAGATCCTAGAATCCAAGTGCAAAGGCCAGATGTAGTAGTTCATGCTTAGAATCCCAGTACTTGGGGACAGATACAGGCAGACCCCTGGAGCTTAGCTTTTAAGCCTGTCAGCCGAGCTTGATTGGTGAGCCAGAGATCCTAGTGAGAGGTCCTTTCTGCACAAGGTGGACAGGTCCTGAGGAATAGCATCCAAGGTAGGCATCTGGCTTTCAGATGCACACCTATACACACATGTGATCTACATACATATACACAGAAAATTTGTCTTTTTGAAATAATATCTAATCAGTTTAGACGTATTGGAAATGTGCACTTTAGCACAGATCTAGAAATTTAAATATTAAAACATTTAAGTCTTAATAAATCTCAGACAATTAAATTTTTATGAGCAAAACAAGGGTAACAAATTGAACTTTGGATGGTTAATATATTATGGTGGTATCAGGGTGATGAAGAGATTTTAATAGAGACTTGTATTTAGTTTGTATGATTATTGCCTAGGAAACACTAGGTGGTGCAATTGTGCAAGGACCATAGAATGAAGTGGGTTTTATTTATTTATTTATTTGGTGCCAGGATTATAGTTTGAGGAAATTTTGGAAATAAGAATTCTCAAAATACTGAAGTAGAATTAAAGAATAATTCTACTGATTGGTCAGGAATTCAGGTAGGGACTCTATCTTATGATTTAGACCACAAAAATCCCAAGGTATCTGTGTATTGTTTATCACACTTGAAGATCTGACTACATCCTCTAAACAGCTGGCCCCATTTGATTCTCTATGAATAATTATTGTGTGCTCTTTGTCTACAATTCTATAAACTTACTGTTACTCCAAAGAATTCTAATATATCCTACTGTTTGAGTAATTATTTGTATTATTATGTATCATCTTTTCAAGTAGGTCTTCATCAAATCAGACTTGAACAGTAGCTTTCCTCTTGATAGACTTTGTCATCTTTGATACATTAAAAGAAAGCCTTGCTGGCCAGGCATGGTGGCACGTGTCTTTAATCCTAGCACTCAGAAGGCAGAGTCAGGTGGATCTCTGGGAGTTCAAGGCCAACCTGGTCTACATAGTGAGTTCCAGAACAGCCAGAGCTACATAATAGAGAGACCCTGTCTCAAAAACAAACTAACAAACAAACTTGCATTTCTATGTAAGTCCAGGATGTTAAGTTATTAAATTGAAGAGGCAATTTTTTTTTCTTTTTAAACTTTTTATTGATTCTTCGTGGATTTCACATCATGTATTCTGATCCCACTCATCTCCCTATCTCCTCGAGTCTACCCTCTTCCCTTACAACCTACCCCCCCAAAACAAAACAAATCAGTCAACCAAACAAACAATTCTCAGCGTAGAAGCTGTAGTGTAGTCCAGTGAGTCACACAGTGTACCCTTTAGTCCATACACCTTTACTTGTAAGTAGTGTTCATTGCTATGAGTCATTGGTCTGGTTCGAGGCCTCTGGCTTCTGCTACACTATTGACACTAGCCCTCACTGGGATGCCTCTTGGATACCCTGTTGTTGTCCTATGTCATGTAGACCCTGCAGCTTTGGGTCTGCAGGACCAGCCCCTTCACGTGCTCTAGCAGATCACAGATGAGGTGGATGTTGGGGTGGGCTGACTTATAACCCTGGTTCTGGGTCTGGGTGGTAGCTGGATTGGTTAGCTGGTCAGCTCTCCCTCATCATCACCACCTGGGGGAGCTCTCCAGCACTACCCTGGCTAGCTCACCCAATGCAGCAGGCAGCAAGGGGCAGGGCCAGTTCTCCTGCTTTTATACCCTTGAGTCTGGCTCAACACCACTCACCCACCAGGGCCAGCTCTACTGTTTTGCCCGTGTGAGGCTTAGGGCCCGCTCTCCCTATTGCTGTAGGGAGTATATGGGGAGTATGTGGAGAGGGGTGGTTTTCGGCTCTCCTGTTCTCAAGCAATCAGGGCCGGCTAACCTGCATCCCCCATCAACAGGGTCAGCTCTGGTGTGCTGCCCAGTGGAGGTATAGGGCCTGCTCTTCTGTAGTGCTGCAGCCAATGAGGGGCAGGTCCAGCTCTCCCACCTGCCACAGGCAGTGAGGGGTAGGGGAGGGGAGAGGTCTTCTCTCAAAGAGGCAGTTTCTTAAATAAAAAGTAACTTTGGTTTATGTGTGGAAATAAAGAAGTAAAGAAGATATTTCTGTTTAGATAATTGAAAACCTTCAATCTTAATTCTGGATGATTTTGTTTTTAAGTTCCTTTCTATCTTCGAATGTAGTCATATTTGTAAATTAAAAAGCTGTGTATGTCTCCCGTTGACCTCATGAGTGACATTGTATTGGTTACATTTAGATGTTTTTCCAATATTCTGAAAGCACAAAAAAAGGCCCTCTTGCCTCCTGTTCTTCCTGTTGTTGAGTTGTTATATTTGTCCTTTTTTTTTTTTTTTTTGAAACAGGGTTTCTCTCTGTAGCTTTGCGCCTTTCCTGGAACTCACTTGGTAGCCCAGGCTGGCCTCGAACTCACAGAGATCCGCCTGCCTCTGCCTCCCGAGTGCTGGGATTAAAGGCGTGCACCACCACTGCCTAGCAATATTTGTCTATTTTTTTGATGCATTCTTACTATGGAGTCCATGCTGGCTTTGAGCTTGAAATAGTTTGCAGTCTCCAGAATGATGGAATTAGAGGCGTGCACCATCTTGAACAACCATCTTTCCATTTTCTAAGACACTCGGTGGTAATCACAAATAAATCAGAATGAGTTTAAGCTGTCACAACTGACAGACATACATGAACTATGTCTATTTTCATGTTTTCCTATGAATCCGATACTGTATCAGACACAGACTCAAAACTGATTTGACTTATTTTTTTACCAATCAGTTGGTGTGCTGGGCATCAAAGTTAGGGCCTCACATATGCTAGGCATGTATTCCATCTGCAGACTTCACTAATTTGGTCAAACAACATATAGTCCCTTCTCAGAACCCACATGGCAGAAGGAGGAGGAACCATTCCTGCTCGTTATCCTCTGACCTTCACGTGTGTGCTATGGCGTGCAGAGAGGTACACAAATGTAATAAACATTTTAAAAGTATAAATTCAAATGTATTGCAGACAATGTTCTAGTTTCTCTGAATTATATTGCATAGTGGTATATTATTCCCAGTAACTATTGGAGGAGATTCAAAGGAAAAAGTTATTCTTTTCAGTCTGTGAAATACATGTCTGTTTGTACAGATTCAGACACACTCATCAGAGACCATTTGGGAGCTCTTTTGAGTCCAAGCAATTGGGCCATTGCTCGTGGCTTATTTGATGATGTATTTCTATTTATATAAATTTTTGTTAAAACTTTTGGGATATAATGTACTTATAATTTCATGTCATTAATATTCTAACAATATTAGTTTGGTATTTGAGTCATGCAAGCCAACTTTAGATAAAATGTTACAGAAACAATTTTGAATTGAAAAGTCACTACTTTTATAGTAGTTGGCAGCCTTTATAAAATGACTGGATGTTCCTGCAGATATAGCCATTATCAAAATTGCCACCATTTAATAGCACCCATGTTAGCTACATTAGCTGGGGGCTGAATAGCCATGAAAATGGGAGTAACCTCTGACCTCAGAAATCATTCTTTTAAAAGAGGATTGAAACATGGTGATAGGAAATTTGAATTGCTCTTGCAGCTGCAGTGTTTGTTCTGTGAATGCTTAATTTAGTTTAGAGTTCTACTTTTGCCTCCAAAGCTGTCAGTCTTTCAGAGCATCAAATTCACTTGAGGAAGGGGGGAAAAAAGCTTCCTTCCAGGGCTGTATTATTGAATGCAGTATTCAGACTTCAAATAGTTTCATTTAAGTAATACATATAGTCTCAAGAATGGGAATCCTCACATTTGACACGCTCTGTTAAATATATAGCTCATTCCAACCCCATCCCAGATATGTTATGCAGGCACTTATTTTGGATAATCCTTTTAATGACTATAACTGAACTTCTTAGCTATGTAGAGGCCTGGTAGAGTGTGGAGGACTCTGTGTGTGTGTGTGTGTGTGTGTGTGTGTTTGATGTAGGAGTGTGTGTAGCTGCACATATGCATTATTGAAGTTCGTTTAGCCTTTGTAAAGAAGTTGGGTTTATATTCTTTTTTTAAAAAAATTATTTATTTATTTATTTATTTTTAATTTTTTAAATTTTATTTTACAATACCATTCAGTTCTACATATCAGCCACGGATTCCCTTGTTCTCCCCCCCCCGCCCCCCTCCCCTTCCCCCCAGCCTACCCCCCATTCCCACCTTCTCCAGGGCAAAGCCTCCCCTGAGGACTGAGATCAATCTGGTAGACTCAGTCCAGGCAGGGCCAGTCCCCTCCTCCCAGGCCTAGCCAAGTGACCCTGCATAAGCCCCAGGTTTCAAACAGCCAACTCATGCAATGAGCACAGGACCCGGTCCCACTGCCTGGATGCCTCCCAAACAGTTCAAGCCAATCAACTGTCTCACCCATTCAGAGGGCCTGATCCAGTTGGGGGCCCCTCAGTGGGTTTATATTCTATATGTACAAATTTCTTTAGCTATTTAGAAGATAGTCTTTGCAAGCTGCATGTAGAAGCTCAATAAGCCTTCTGTTTGGTGTGTAGGATAGTTGCACATAGACTACTCATTAAGATAGTAGATTGTTACCGCTGATCTCCATGTTGACTGGAAAGCTAAACTAAAGAGATTTGAGAATGATATAAAAAGCAAGTTGGTTTGTAGACTAATTGGTTTGAAGTTTTTAACTACTCTGTATTCCTTTGGCTTTTACATGAACTTTATATTCCTGCCTTTAATATTTAGTAATGACTTGGTTGATCAGAGGAAGAGAACAAAAAAGAGTATAGAAACCCAGAACTTGAAACTGGGTTGAAATAAAGTCATTAATTTTGAAGTTTAATATTTGCTATTCTATTTTTAATAAAGATCAATGATTTTATAAACAATAAATGCTGTTATTGTGGGGATAGATATGTATGAAAATTATCAATAAGTTTTTTAACATTACATAATTAAGGATAATGTAGATTGAAAATCCATGTGTGATTATAACTTCATTATATGTTGTATTGTGTTATACATATTTATTTTATGCAGATTTGAAAATCACATTATAACTTCATTGTATACTGTGTTGTATTGTGTTATAAGTCTTGTTAATAAGAACTACATATTTGTATGCAGTTAGGAAAAAATTATAAAATATTACTGAATCCTCATTGGATTAAAATGTTTAAGTCTTAGTGGAGCCAATGAAAAACAAATACATAATTTAATCATTGTATTTTAGGAAAGCTATATAATATATGTAGTTCTAGATTGCCTCCTTTTTGTATTTTGTATGTAATATAAGTGTCCACATAAAGATACCTGATTATTAGCATACAGAATATAAAATTTTCACTTAAGTTTTCTGGTCAGCCGTTAGCATTTCTTTATGTGTGAGGGTTTGAAATGTGTCTTGCCAGCAGCAACTCTATTCCTTAGCCAACCATAAGAGGGGGCTTCTACACCAGCAAGCTGCTTTCTTTGTACAGTACATGTAATTATTTGCTCTGAAAGTGAACATTTTGTGTAATGAACTTTCTGATTTTCATCCTTTTCTAAAATTCATTTAAATAATTTTATTTGTACTGGTGGTTAATAGTCTGACCTTATAGGAATCTAAACAATTGAGTTACACAAGAAAAACAGAAATATTTAAAAATTAAGGGAACAAATATTTGTGCCTATTAAGTATTTATAAGCATAATTAGTAAATCAAATTCTATTTAATATACAAAAGAATGTTTCTGTTTTATTTCTGTTGCCTTAAGTAAACTTCTGCAGACCATCATTAAGCCACTCAAATAATTCTACAGAAAGTGGTTTCTATGTGATCTATCAAAATCTAATCATTAAGGCTGGAGAGGTGGCTCGGCCATTTAGAGCACATACCACCCTTGCAGATGACCTGAGTACAGTTCCCAGCACCCATGTGGTGTGGCTCCCAACTGCCTGTAACTCCAACTCCATTGTCCTCCCAGATTTCTGCAGGCAGTGCACTCCTGTGTAGAAATCGCACACATATGCATGTAATTGATAATAAAATAAAAGTGAAAACTCTGTTTTTAATTTAATTTTCAAAGTTCATGATGTAGTTCTTAGAATATAGCCTTAAATAGGATATCCGGTTTTGAATGTCAATAAAAATGGAGACAGTATTTGACTTATAAAATATCAACCTGAATAGCTCAAGATAGGGCATACATTCATTCATGTATCTGTAAATAAATGATAATGCTTACTAAAATTATTCGTGTTCCTTGCTTGGCTGTAGGCAATAGATTGTTTGACTACTAAGAAAGAAAAAGTACTGGATAATGAATTTGGCAGTAGTGCAACTCTGGAATAATTAAGCTTGGTGCCTGACTCTTTGTTGTTGTTTTTTAGCTCTCATTTGTGAGACAGACTTCACTTAGGATGCTCAGTTACAGAAGCTTTGGCAATGCAAGAATTCTGTCTCCTACTACCTTCTGATAGCTGTACAGTTTTCCTTTCCTTTCCTTCAAAAAAAGAAAAAAAGAAAAAAAAAGATAATCTTGCTAGGTAGCCCATGCTGGCCTCAAACTCTTGGTTCTCTTGACTCAGCCTCCCAAGTGCTGGGATTAAAGGCATGAATGTGGTGCCTATACAACTTTTACTTCATATTATAGTGGAGGTTTTAGATCAGGGGCCCAGAATGCAGTAATAGAAAGAACTACAGTGATTTCTAGATTAGTAAAAGTTGTAGGTTATCTTAGCAGAAAATGCAAATTAATTTAAAAAACAAAGTATTTGTTAGATAAACAATTTAAAATGATATAACAGTTGGGAATTCACTTTTCATCAAGAGCTAATTTTAATAAAATATTTCCTATAAGTGTTTTAGCAATAGACATTTAATCAGTGTTTTTTAATAGTGTGTTAAAGTTCTGGGAGATTTGAGTTCAAGAACTACAAAAAGAGAATTTGAGAAAATCTGAGAGATTGCATGGATTCTGGTGACTGGCATTGTAATGTTTTGAGAATATTTTTGCTAACCATAGAGTTATATAAAACTCAGACTATGCAGTTTTTAATAGTAGAATAAAAGGGACTGATTTCCAGGAATAACTTTTTAAAAGGTTCCTTTACTGGAATTATTGGGATCCTGACTATCATAACTACCGGACAGTGGAACTGTGTCAGGCTACTTTCATTTCCTTGGATACTGTATTGCTTTTGAAAATGTAAACTCATGACTGGTGAGTTCTTGTCAGTTTGAAAATACATGTCAGCATAATACATGCTTTAAAATGTTCTCCTTCAGTGCTATGCGAATGAGTGTTTTTAAAGGAGGTGTTGACATCTGATGGCCATATTAAGCTATAAAGAAAATATAAAGTGTTGCAGACTTAAAGCATGTTTATGTTGGTAGTATATGCTAAAAATGTTAAGTATATAAGTGGTCTTCATAGCGGGGTAAATTTGCATGTATGAATTTCTCTCCCTTAGAATGTCCAAAGCATTTTGTTAAGGACAATTTTAGCTTAAAATATTTTAAAATTATAAATCTTCTATCTTGGGTTGTAGAATTTTGTTTCTACAGGACATCACATTTCTCAATGTTTTTTAAAAAGTAGATATGAGCATATTAATTCATCAATTCATATCTAATTATCTTTTGTTTTAGTGTCTTGTGTGTGGTTTACATGCACATTATGTGTGCAGGTGCACTTGCCTGCTCACTCAAGCAGGTGTGTATGGAGGCCAGCGGTTGACTTTGGGATCATTCCTAGATTGCCTCTCCCCTCCTTTGGTTGAGAAAAGGTCTCTAAATGAACCTGAAGGTTGCTGTTTTTGCTAGACCGGAAGACCAGAAAATCCCGTGACTCTCCTGTCCTCGTCCCCCCAGCACTGGGACTGTAGGCATGTACACCTATGCCCAGCCTTGGAGTGAGTTAGGGGGGCCAGACTCAGGTCCTTGTACTGGGACTGTAGGCATGTACACCTATGCCCAGCTTTGGAGTGAATTAGAGGAGCCAGACTCAGGTCCTTGTACTGGGACTGTAGGCATGTACACCTATGCCCAGCTTTGGAGTGAGTTAGGGGGGCCAGACTCAGGTCCTTGTACTGGCCCAGAAAGCACTACCCAGCGAGCCATCTCTCTGGCTTGTTTTAATATTTTATTTGAGATCCTATGCATTTAAATTTTTAGTGTTTTATGCTATTTTAATATTAATGGCAGCAATTTAGAAATAATTGGTTGTATATACTTAGAATGGATGATTATATTTCATTTGTTTAATGCAAAGGCCTAAACTATGGTTCTTGAAGTTCCTTTCCCGGTTTATGAGGAGTACTTTTAGTTTGCTGATTATGTCTTTTGAAAAATTAAGCCTTATTTTGACCTATGCAAAATGAGAAACAAAAC
>CABHPH010121542.1:36466-49259 GCA_902168325.1 Peromyscus nudipes
GAGAGAGAGAGAGAGAGAGAGAGAGAGAGAGAGAGAGAGAGATCAATCCTATCCTCAGGAGCAGGCAGGTGGGGAAATTAGGCTGCACTTATCTCAGTCTATTTGACCTGTTAGAGGGGGATCTGAGTCTTACAACTCCCTTGACTCTTTGAAGCTCACATGAATTTCTTAGTTTACAAAAAGAGATAAAAAATTTTATATATGTTAGCATTTACCATTGCTTGTAATGAAATCCATTACAAATTGTTGTACTGAAATCCACATTGTAGAAAAAAAACAGCTAACAGGTATCTGTAAAGCTGTTAGAGTAGATTCATGTTATTGAATCATAGCAAAAGCTATAGCTTTGGGTTAAAAAGCATGAGCATTTTTTTCTCTGTCCAGAGAGTTGTATATATAGATTGGAGAGAGATGATTTTAGCCTGATGAGAAGCAACTTTAAGTGCATACTTAGATGACAACCAAAGGAAATTTAAAATCTTGAGCTTGTGATTAATAATAGTAGTCACTGCTCTACCAGCATATCAGAACTCCACTGATCAATGTTAAAACTCTGAACTTTTGAAAGTCTCATGTAACAATAGCATAGAAGGGGAAAGAAATCTGAAACTTTATTACCTTAAATCATTTTCTTATACCTTTGTAACTTTTACCTACATATTTTAAAACACTTTCTTGGGCCCTCAGAACTTAAGCTTTCACATCCTCAGACCTTTGCATACCTTAGAACACTTTCTTAGACCCTTAGAACTTATATAAACTTTAGTTGATTACAGAATGCAGTCACTGCAAAGCAAGTTCTTTTAAAGAAAGGAATATGCTGTGGGATGTTCTGTATGACAAATATGTTAATAAATAAAGCACTGATTGGCCAGTAGCCAGACAGGAAGTATAGGCGGGACTAACAGAGAGGAGAATTGAGGGAACAGGAAGGTGGAGAGGAGACACTGCCAGCCACCACCAGGACAAGCAGCATGTAAAGATGCCGATAAGCCACAAGCCACGTGGCAAGGTATAGATTTATAGAAATGGGTTAGTTTAAGATATAAGAACAGTTAACAAGAAGCCTGCCACGGCCATACAGTTTATAAGTAATATAAGCGTCTGAGTGATTATTTTATCCGTGGGTTGTGGAACTGCGGGGTTTGGTGGGACCTGGAGAGAAGCTCTCCAGCAACAGGAATAGTAAAAAATTACATCTGAAACCTTTTTATCCTTTAATATAAAGCCTATTAGCAAGGCAAACCTGTCTGTCCTTCTCAGCAGGAGACCTAGTAGCTCTAGAAAAAGCAAGACCTGATTTTACATATGAAATGAACAAGGTAGCTGCAGCCTTGGGGAAAGAGCTGGTTGCCTGCTGCTGTTAGAATGACAAAGTTACAGTTAGCCTAGCCATCAATGCCATCAGAGATCTGAGAAGGATAAATTATAGCAGGAAGAATAAGCCAAATGGCTTTTGTGTCAATTAAAATGACAGAGACTTACCTGCTATCTAGATGTTTACCCTAGGCTCTCATGGTCTTGATGGCTTAGTTGGAGGCAGAGGTCCCAGGGCAGTGTCAGTCTTCAGCCACTGGGTCCAAATGATTTGACAGACTTTCTTGTGGAGGAGGAACTTGGGGGACTGGCCTACCTTGTCTAGGCAAAGTGGGGCAATCAACTCTGCAGTATCCTGCTTGTACCCATTTTGGCAGCATCCTGGCAGCAGGCAAGGCATTGGGGCAATTTTTTCCCAATGGTTAGTGTCACCACAATCTAGGTCTGTGCCCCATCTGTCTTCTCTGGAGACCTTAGGGTCACATCTACATGTTGGCATTTCTGTCTATCACGGGAAGCTTTTTCCATTAAATATTTTAAATGCTGTATTCAGCAGATCTCTGAAGAGTTTCAGGACCATAATCTATCAGGTATACCTGATTTTATAGGCTTAACCTTGAAAACACATACAGGAGGCTAAATAAAGCTTGTCATTGTAAATGAATTACACTTGAACTTAGCAAGGCTCCAAGCATAGTTCTGAGAAGATTAAAGAAGTTGATCCTTTTTGAGGTAGTCACCATTAACTTACATGTCTTAATCATCCTTAACAATGTACAATAAATAAGTTCTATATAAGTTCTAAATAAGTTCTAGAGCAGGTAACTGCTATACTTGCCTATGACCTTGAAGTACATGCCATTAGGGTGTGGCCACTTGGCACCCTTAAGACCTGGGATGCACATACACGGTGCTCTCTTCACTCCCTCATCATTTGGATGCTGGGACTAACCAGACAGATCTTGGAAGAAGATCAGCGTGGGACATAGCTCGGCTTTCCCAGACCCTATGATAAATACCTGTGCTGTAGTGAGTTACTCCCTAATAAATTCTCTTGCTCATTAAATAGACTCCATGGATTTCTTGCATTATCTGGCGCCCCCACGTGGGAGCTTGGGTGGGCCGTCCAGAACTTAACCTCATTCTAGTCATATTCCCTTCTAGACAATCCTCCACAGGAATTTTGATGCAGAGGAAGGATATTATATTGGAATGGAATTTTCTACCATGTAAATCAAGTAAGAAATTAAAAACTTATCTGGAAAAGATCTCTGATTTGATTCTAAGAGGAAAATTAAGACTTTGTCAATTGACAGGAATGGACCCAGCAGAAATTGTAGTACCTTTAACTAATGAGATTTCCTCTTTATGGAAAGATAATAAATACTGGAAAAGAACCTGCAGTAACTTTTTGGGAGAGATTAACAATTGTTATCCCAAAAGCAAGAGAATAGAATTCATAAAAACAACTGAATGGGTCCTTCCTCACACTGTACAGCAAAAGCCAATCTATGGAGTCCCTATATTCTATACTGATGCAAATAAATCAGGAAAGGCAGTATATAAATTAGGAGACTTAAATAAAGTGGTTCAAAGCCCCTACAATTCTGTACAAAAGGCAGAACTGTGTGCTATTCTTATGGTACTGATGGACTTCACGGAACTCTTCAATGTAGTCATTGACTCTCAATATGCAGAGAGAGTTGTTTTACACGTTGAAACAGCTGAATTTATTCCTGATAATACACAATTAACTTCACTGTTTATACAATTACAGGAAATCATCAGAAATGGGAAACATTCTATATATATAGCACACATTAGATCCCATATGGGTCTGCCAGGTCCTCTAGCAGAAGATAATGATGAGATTGATCAGCTATTAATAGGTAATGTGCCGGGCGGCGGTGGCGCACGCCTTTAATCCCAGCACTTGGGAGGCAGAGCCAGGCGGATCTTCGTGAGTTCGAGGCCAGCCTGGGCTACCAAGTGAGCTCTAGGAAAGGCGCAAAGCTACACAGAGAAACCCTGTCTCGAAAAACCAAAAAAAAAAAAAAAAAAATAGGTAATGTGCTTGAAGCCTCAGAATTTCATAAGAAACACCGTGTAAATAGCAAGGGTTTGAATAAGGACTTTTTCCATCACTTGACAGCAAGCCAAGGAAATTGTAAAAAAATATCCTACTTGTTCCTTCTATAACCAAACTCTATTACCTGAGGGACAGAGTTCTTGATGGGGTTGAAGACTTAATAGTTTTGGTTACAGTCTTCTTGTATCTTAGCTAGAACATATTAAGCACTAGGTTTAGATTCTTCAGGATAGTATAGCTTTTGGAATAATCTCTGTAATATGCCATTTACCTACGTTCTAGACATCTCTGGATTTTATTATGTGTCTCATGTTTGATGTTGTTCTTGTTGGTTGTAGATCCATTTTTGTTTAGGTCATTACCCTTTATTTCTCCTGGACAACACTTGATAATCATTCCTATTGTATATGGTTTTGTATTAGGTTAGAACTTTCTTATTTAGAGAAAAGGGGGAGATGTAGTGAGTAGCTGTTCTAGCTATGACCTTGAAGTACCACCCCTAGTGAGGCAGCAGGTAACTGCTATACATGCCTATGACCTTGAAGTACATGCTCCTGAGGTGTGGCCGCTTGGGACCCTTAAGACCTGGGATGCACTATGTGGTACTCTCTTCACTCTCTCATGGTTTGGATGCTGGGACTGACCAGGCAGATCTTGGAAGAAGATCAGCGTGGGACATAGCTCGGCTTTCCCGAACCCTACAATAAATGCCTGTGCTGTAGTGAGTTACCCCCTAATAAATTCCCTTGCTCATTAAATAGACTCTGTGGATTTCTCACATTATAAGTACCTTTTTTACTTTAAGAGGGAAGAAACAGGGCACAAGTATATATAGACAATGCAAAACCAAGCTCCAACAGTGTAACAACTTAATGCTCAATATCTATCTGAGAATCACTCACAATCCTGTGGGCTTCCCCAAGGGGCCTGGGTCACCTTTCTGGCCCTGTCCTTGGCAGCATATACAGACTGTCTTCTAGGCTCCAATCAGCTCCTTTTCATTGAGGCTGTTGTTTCTGGTGGCCATCATATGGTACCAGCATCTCCCAAACTGCTGGGGTCCCTCTCTTGGGCTCTCTTTAGGAACTCCAGTGCTGCCACATAGTGCCAAGCCTCAGCTGATCTCCACGACCCCTTCTTGTCTTTAAAACCAATACCACCTGGATGGCTCTTACATTCCAATGTTTGGCTGCCAGCACAGGGTACATTTTTATGTATAAACACATGGAGGTTCAGTTTCAATACCTTATTATATAAGCATTGTTTTTAATCTTTCATAAACTTTGTTTTTATGCCTTTGTTTTGAGGACAAACATTATCATACAAAAATCCATCCTAATCCAAAATATCTTGGACACCTGGTGTTGCCTCCTTGGTTGGTTTATACCATGTGGTCCCTTTAATCAAGATGGTGTTGAAGTCACATGGCACCCACCCTCTCCACCCCTAGCAAAAGTCACTGCCACCATCCAGATGAGTGACAGTGGCTAAGGTAGCATCATGCCACACAGATCCTTTAGGATTATCTATGCATAGACTTTTAACTATCAACCCCCTGTGTTATGAGTTTTAAGTTAACATTTTTTTTGTTACTCAATAAACTTACAAATCTTGCGGTACAAAAAGTTCACATAATAGCCTTATAAATCTTGAGATAAGATTTATATCTTAGCAAAAGTTTTAGACAGTTAAATGAAGCTAATAGTCTAACTTTTGTGTGTGTGTGTGTCTATTTTGCTTTGATCTCATTTCCCTGTCACAAAATCGGGTAGACCACCTGACAATAGGCCAGTTGGAAGTTAAATAAGCATGCTTGGGTCTAGAGGAGGGAGAACCATAAACTCCAAAGCCCAATTTTCAATATAATAGAACAGCATAAAACAACTTTAATTTTATCAATACCCCAAAGACATTTGAAATTCCTGATTACCTGAATCCAGTGACTAGAAGCTCGGAATAAATTCTGAGCCCTGACAATCAAAGCAGCCATGGCAAGTGGCATTAGCTGTGGTGGCTGGTGGCTGCCAGTGGCAGAGATAGTAAAACCAAAACCAATAAACACAAAACACAGAAAGCTTACATACTCAAAGGAGACCAGTCAGAAACAAAATATATGGTGGCCACCATCATTTGAACACACCAGAAACCACAGACCCATCCACACACACACACCAGACAGACAAAACTTTCTAAAAAACCAGAACTAGGTAGGTGGGAAGGTGGTCTTGCTTTTTTCCTGGGTCCAATTGAACTCCTCTACATCCCAGATCAGGATCCCTCAGAACAGAACCAGATACCACAGAACATTACTATGATGTACCAGGGGAAAACTCTGTAGATCAGTAGTTCTCAGCCTTCCTAATGCTGTGACCCTTTAATGCAGTTCCTTATGTTGTGCTGACCCCCTACCATAAATTGTTTTCATTGCTACTTCATAACTGTAACTTTGTTATTGTTATGAATACTAATGTAAATATCTGATCTGCAGTATATATTTTCATTGTTACAGATTGAACATAAATATAGTGATTAATCACAAAACAATATGTAATTGTATATTTTTATTTGTTTGAATAGACTTAATTGACCTATAGAGGGTGGTACTATTTGGGGGTATGGCCTTGTTGAAGTAGGTGTGTTCTTGTTGGAGGAAGTGTGTCACGGTGGGGGCAGACCTTGAGGTCTCATATATTTAAGCTATGCCCAGTGTGGGACACAGTTCACTTCCTGTTGCCTGTGGAGGATCAAGATATAACACTTTAGCTCCTTCTCCGGCACTGTGTCTGCCTGCATGCTGTCATGCTTCTCGCCATGAAGATATGAACTAAACCTCTGAAGTGTAAGCCAGCCCCAATTAAATGTTTTCCTTTATAAGCATTGCCATGATCGTGGTGTTTCTTCACAGCAATAGAAACCCTAAGTAAGACAATATTGTGAAATATTTATTTCTAATTACTAATAAATGAAGTTTTGTCTTGAAGCATGGTGTGGCACGGGCGACAGTCTTGATGTAACAACAGTAAACTTCATTGCTATATTTTGCAGCAGTATGCGTAAAAAGCCAACCTCAGTTGGAAGGTTGAGATTGCTCCTTTCTCATCAGATCAGAAATTCTTGGGGTAGTCTTCGCAAGCGCACAGAGAAGATCCTCTTCCATAACAAGTCTACCTCTGTATTTAGACTTGATAACTGGGCTGGAAAACCCTGTTTCACAAAAATGTTGTTGGAAATGGAAGAAGGGCAGCACAGTCTCAGACAGAAAGGCTGTGACTGCAAACCCTTGATCCAGAATTCTGTAATGGCACTGTAGAGAATTCAGTTCTCACGGCATTGCTGCTCATGCGCTCAGTGACCGCCTCTTGTGCTGTCTTGGGAACACCTTCAACTTGGACTGCGAATGGGCTTCCGGCAAGTGCAAATGGGGTGTCAGGTAGATTTGGAAACTATGGTGAAATTTCATCTGTAAGCATGTGCAAGGGTTCTTTCACAGAAGCTATCATCATAGTCCTTTGGTCTGGTTCACTGTCATGTTCCTCAAAGAAAGCAGACAAGGTAGGCAACGTGTAAATTTATTTTCATCCACTTTTTTTCTTCCCCCCCTTTTTTTTTTAATCATGTGCAGTAGTTGTTTCAAGAGGTTTGCAAAAAGGAAATTCATCTTTAAAGTCTTTATCATTGATATACCTCACATAAACCAGTAGCTGAACAGTTTGCAAGTCTGTAGATTTGTCAAGCTGGATACATAAGTATTGGAAGTGGAGCAGATTTAATTTCCTGGATTACCTGATTGAGAATATCAGCAGACATTCTTCTGCGGACAGTGTCGTTAGATAAGGAAACTGCACTCAATTGTGTAACAAATTTGTCTCTGATCAAAACTTGCACTTGTCTTTGGCTGCTGGCAACAGTAATTCCTCAGCAAAGGTGTGAGGTTTCATAGTCCTGGTGATTCTGAGTGCCACCATATATGAAGCTGCAACAGCTGCTATGTTTTGTTTGTGGTACTTTCTACCAGTGTCAAGTCTGGCTTTCTTGAGTCCATCAGCTTTGCTTCTAACATAGTTGGTATCCTTGCCAGCAGAGCTCAGATGCTTACTGTCAAAATGGCATTTTAGTTTGTTCAGCTTCATTGATTTGGCTGATAGAACTTCACAACAAATAACACATTGCGGTTTCCCAATTTCTACTGTAATAATTGAGGTAAATATCCTCACTATCTTTTCTTAATGTTCTTCTCTATATGATCCACTATCATGGGATGGTTTTCTAATGAAAATAATATATAACAATAACTTACAAAAGATGATACATGGCATAGTTCAGTCAATACAGTTTCTTAAAAAAACATACCTGTTACTATTGCAAAGGGGCAGCATTCACATCAACCACAGCTTAATATAAAAAGACCTATAAGCATCCAGATTAATTTCCCATTGTACAGATTTTTTTCATAGTAGTTGATGATTTTTTTTTTCCCCTGAGACAGGGTTTCTCTGTGTAGCTTTGCGCCTTTCCTGGAACTCGCTTTGGAGACCAGGCTGGCCTCGAACTCACAGAGATCCGCCTGCCTCTGCCTCCCGAGTGCTGGGATTAAAGGCGTGCGCCACCACCGCCCGGCGTAGTTGATGATTTTACAGTACATGGTTTTACATTTACCCAGTAATTGCAATTCATTAAGTGTCATTTTACTTCCAATACTGCTGTTTTCAACACAGTAGCTGCTTTCTACACTTGCGTGACTGGTCTGAATAAGTAAATTATGGAGCCGGCCCTGTCACATACAATTATATTTGTTCAGGGCATCTGTGATGGGGTTTGTGTGATGATGTCATCATGCTATGACTCATATGTGGGCATATCTGCATGTGAGCAGACCTTCCTGAAGATAGAGGAGCAGTGTCTCACTTCCTAAGACCATCAGAAATATGTGTTTTCCGATGGTCTTAGGTGACCCCTGTGTTGAGTCATTTGAGTCCCAAAGAGGTTATGACCCATAACTTGAGAACTGCTGCCATAGGTGCTTGCTACTTTTCTCAGCTTGGCAGTTCACTCTGGGAGTCCACAAAACAGAAAGCATGCCTTGGAGCCTTGGAATGTCCTGAAGGTGTGCACCTCTGGAGGTGGCCCCTCAGCTATGGAATCCTGGGTGAAGTCCAGCTTTAGGATTGGGTGGGTGGTCTGATCTCTCTGGGGCCTCCAGAAAATGTTAATCCCACCAGGCAAGAATAAGGCCACTACCACAATTAGTGAGCCAAATTTGAAGCAAGCTTTATTGAATACTTGCTAGGACAATGTACACTGGCCAGGTCTATACCCGGGATTCCCAGAATATGGTGCTGAATTACATTAGTCAGAGGCTTATAAAGGCAAACCCCACAAGGCTATGTATTTCCTGCCTTTGTCCAATCAGGGGCAGGATTACATCCTGACGTACTTCCTGCTTATGTACCTCCTGCCTACCTGTGATCAAACACATTCTGTGCAGCTGGGGCAACCAAGCTTGTTTACAGAAGTAAAGACATGTGGCTTCTTATCTTACATCAACAACAGCTTCCAGCATTTCAGGAGGTTATCTGTCCTTGGGCAAATGGGGCTTACAGATTAGAGGCATTTTTGTTTTATAGACATCTTAAGCACGGTAATTAAAACTGAAAACATAACTTTAGCCCTTACAATGCTTATGGTCACAGCACCAGCAGGTAGAGGTAGGAAAATGAAAGAGTTCAAGGCCATTCTTTGCTATGTGGTGAGTTTGAGGACAGCATAGACTACCTGTGACTCTGTTATGAACAAATGAACAGATACTAGAATAAAAAAAACTTTTGAATGTTGTAGTGGGAAGTTTCTCCAGTCTTGCCTTGCCCAGCTGTCCGGATGAATCTCTCCCACCCATAGTCCCGCAGCTGCTTATAAAATAATTACACAGGAGCTTATATTAATTACCAACTGTATGATCTATGGCTTCAGCTTCTTGCTAGCTAGTTCTTTCATCTTAAATTAACCCATTCCTATTAATCTATATATTGCCATGTGACTGTGGCATTACTGGTCTGCTGGCATCTTATTGCACCTTCAGTGGTGGACTTGTGTCTCTCCCCATCCACCTTTCTCTTTCCTGTATCTCTGCTTGGATTTCCCGCCTGCCTCTAAGTTGACGTTCCATAGGCCAAAGCAGCATATTTATTAACCAATGGGAACAACATATATTCACAATGTACAGAAAGACATCTCACAGCACTTCCCCTTTTCTGTCTAATCAAAAAGGAAGGTTTTAACTTTAACATAGTAAAATTATATATAACAAAACAGATATCAAGCAAGAGTTAAAGTTACAATATCTAGTCTATTTGTATTTGGCGAAATTAGAAAATATTCTATCATCTATTCTATTTTTGTGAGTCTAAAGTTTTATATTTAATTTATCTCTTATCATGACTAAGGAAAATTATAACTATCTAGTCTTCAACTCCATCAAAGACCTCAGAAGGATATAATATTACCTAAATAAACAGGGAGTGTATTGTAAGTAACTTCCAAAATTATAGAAATGACAAAGACATCTGGCTGCCTGGACAGTCATCCAAAGTTCCTCTGCAATGTTGGGGTATCCATCTTCAGCATACTGGCCTAGAGTCTCTGGCAGACATTTTAGTGAAGCAGGAAATTTGAAGGATTGTCTTACCTATTGGCAAAGTTCATCAGTTACTTCTCCCTGTGTACTGCAGAATGTCTGGCAGTCTCCTCTATGAAGCAGGAACATGACGGACCCTCTCACCTTGCTAAGTTTAGTGGTTACCTTCCTATGTGTCCTGCGTGTCCTGTTTATACAACATACTGTCAAGCAGTCCAGGCAAGAGCGGTTTCTTGTCCAAATGGCTAACTTTTGCCATAAAGAAAGCAAACTCCATAATGAGTTTCTTCAATGCCCATCATCCTCTTTGAAGTAATTGGTGCTGTCAGGAGCAGATGTGTTTCATTGTCCAGGAAAGTCTTAAGTTTTTAAAACACTTTAAATGCCATATTCTGTAGATCTTTAAAGTATTTGAAGATTATCTACCTAATTGAAATATATCTACGTATACCTAGAAAACTTAACTAACATGACTGTAACTTTGATTACCATAAATGACTAATTATTCTGTATTTTTAATTGTATATTAAAATTTTAAATGAGTTGCATAAACATAATACCTTAAACAAGAATAGAAGTATATATACAGTATAACAAAATTAACTTCAAATTTGTATCAATAAACCAAAATCCATAGCAATGTAAAACATTTTAAACAAGTTGTTGCTGTTTAAAAGTAGATTTAGTAATTTACCCTTTTATCCTATCATATCTATATCCCCTTTTCTTCTCTAGAAAGAAATTTCATTTATAATCAACTTCCTTTAAATAAAAATAAACATTTATAAACAATATTTTGGGAATTTGGGCGTAGCTTCTCGTAATACTTCCTGCTGGTTAGGTGCGCTTGGCAGTCTTATGGGGATCATGAGAAAATTAAGAATTATAGTTAAATCTTGGCTGTAGTAATCTGTGAGGCTATATCGACCTCAGGAGGTCTTGTTTGATCAACCATATTAGCCTGTAATCAATTCATAGGTTCTCATCTTCTGTGGAAACAAAACCAGAACCTCTTTTCCAAAGCAGCGTATCCTTAGACACAAAATTTGAAGTCAAGATACCTTTAAAATATACATATTGGTTTAACTGAGTAGTCTTTGCAATCAAATGTCTCTCTCTAGTTAAAAATCCCAAAGACAACACAATCCAGACTCTCTGTGTAATTTCCATCTTGGTTTTGTTTTTTGTTTTTTGAGACAGGGTTTCTTTATGTAGTTTTGATGCCTGTCCTGGATCTCACTCTTTAGACTAGGCTGGCCTTGAACTCACAGAGCTCTGCCTGGCTCTGCCTCCTGAGTCCTGGGATTAAAGGCATGCGCCACCACTGCCCGGCATAATTTCCATCTTTACATGGCTTAACTTCTATATTACTTTTATTGTCTCTTTAAAGATCTTATTTTTTTTTAAAAACTATCTATTTCTTTATATAACTGCATATACTCCTTTTCCTCTTTCTTCCAAGTTTACATACATTTTTACACACGGTGTAAACCATTTAGAGTTTTATTCCATCTGAATCTGTCTTATTGTGAATCTATAATTTCTCTGATCAAGAGAGATTTTAAACTGCTAAACTGTGTGGCTAGGACCAACAAGGCAGCCTTGGCTGCTGACTCTGCCCCTTTCAGCTTCCCAACATGATGGAGGTACCCAAGAGAGTCACACTTACCTCACCAACTCTGGGGTCCATGCTGCCACCAGGTAGTGTGCAGCTAGCCCACATACCTTTTATGTCTGTGTGAGTAAAAGCTAAATTCACCATGCAGTGTACTGCACAGCTTGGAGACACCTTTGTGTACCGAGGCAGGAATCCACCATGCTGTGCTCAAGCCTGAATGCTATGGCATCTATGTACTGTGGCCCACATGAAAGACACAAGTAGGAAGCTGGTTTTGGCTCCATTATTGTGTGTTTAGAAGCCTTTTAAAGCTCTTTTAGGCCTTATGGAAATTGAAGAGCCCCAAGTTGGTCCGGCCAGCTTAGTCAGTAGAGCATGAGACTCTTAATCTCAGGTTCATGGGTTCTTGCCCCACGTTGGGTGCCAAATGTAGTGGGAAGTTTCTCCAGCTTATTTATTAACCAATAGGAACAACATATATTCACGGTGTACAGAAAGACATCACACAGCAGAATATATTTAAGGAGACAGAAAGAAAGATCACTACCCAATTTAAACATTACATAATGAATATACATGTTGAAATATCTCTCTCCCCAAACATTTTTGTAAAAAAATAATAAGAAATATTAAGTAAGCATCACAGAATGATGTGGCAAAGAGCAGGCTAGAGCTAGTTCATATTAAGTAACCAGAGAAAACTTAGGAAGAAATACCTTTGGTAGAGAATGAATCCTGATAGCCACTCAAAGATCACAGAAGAGATGCTTCCACAAAAAACAGCAAAATTTACAAAGGCTCTGAAGCACCCATGTGCCAGGTATTTGGGGGGAATGGAAAGAAGGGCCATGTTTCTGAAGAACACTGAGGGGGAAAATGATCTACCTAGGCATTAATGACTATATAATTCTTAATATTGGGTATATGATTAGTGGTTTCTTTCAACCTGAAAAGATACACTCTTCAGTTCTGTGGTATGACTTAATGGTTTTGTTGTTTCTGTATTCTTCATTGTTTTTCAGAATCAGTCTGATTTCCAAATTTCTTCCTTCTTATGTTTATGTACTTAGGTATACTTCTTTCCTTCTAAGTGAGATATACATACATACATACATACATACATACATACATACATACA
>CABHPH010121543.1:0-12298 GCA_902168325.1 Peromyscus nudipes
CCAGAGCCACGAACAAGACTTAGGAAATGGCACAGGGTTGGGGCAGTACACACTTGAGCCCATCCCAGTGTGGGTATCTGGGACCAGAACAGAGCTCTGAGTTGAAGCGAGGCTCTCCAGGAAGTATGAAGGAAAATGACTACTTATGAGAAGGGCCTGGGGCCTTGACATACTGGGACAATATTTGTTGGATTCATCTTTGACTCTGAGAGTCATGGTTTCCAGTATCCATGTACCTCATCCACCACAGCTATATTTCTTATCCTCTTAGGTCCAGCTTCTCCTGTAACAAGATAACCCTCTAGCTTGGTGGCTTAGGCCCCATGCTGTTTCCCTAGCCCTCTCCCCCTAGGCCAAGTCAGCACCTTCTCTCTGCAGGACAGTACACCCTGGCTGTCACAACCCAAGGGGACTCAAACCTCTTTAGCCTTTCACCTTTTTTTTTTTTTCCATTCACGATACTAGGGATTGAACCTGGGCCGTGTACACCAGGCAAATGCTCTCCCAGCTGCGCTGCTCCTTGTACTTTCCAAAGACAGTACCGTACCTCCAGCCCGGCCCTTCAGATCCCCCATGCAGACGGGGTACTGCAGAGGTTAGAGTCAGAACACTCAGCTCTTCCCATACTTAAACCTTAAGGTTGAGGTCTGGCAGGAGGCAGAAGCCTTTCAAATTCCCAGCAAGTCAGGACATCACAGGTACCCACAAAGAACACTGGCTACAGTGAAACTCCACTGCCCCATAGGAACATGCTCAAGTTTGAGGCTGGAGAGATGGCTTTCTGCTCTTCCAGAGGATCTGAGTTCAGTTCAGTTCCCAGTACCTACATTAGACAGCACAAAACTGCCTCTAACTCCAGCACCAGAGGATCTGAGGACCTCCCCAGCCACCCACACATATGTGCACACATGGGAATAAAAATAAATCTTTAAGAATATACTCGATTTAAAATACTTATTAAATGCTGGGCAGTGGTGGCGCCCGCCTTTAATTCCAGCACTCAGGAGGCAGAGCCAGGAGGATCTCTGTGAGTTCGAGGCCAGCCTGGTCTACAGAGCAAGATCCAGGACAGACACCAAAACTACACAGAGAAATCCTGTCTCAAAAAAAACAAACAAAAAAAATGCTTATTAAACATATGAAAGTATCTTTTAGTATGTAATCAGCATGAAAAAATTAATAGTGTTGGGCATGGTGGTACAGATATAATCTCAGCACTTGGGAGGTGGAGGCAGGAGAGTAAGGACTTCAAGAACATCCTTAGCTACATATAAGTTGGGGGCTAACCTGGGCTATATAATTTGTATGTGTTTGCATGCATGTGTTTGTGCCATGGCATGTGTGTGGAGTCAGAGAAAAACTTGCAGGAGTCAGTTTTCTCCACCATGAGTGCCCAAGGATTGAACTCAGGCCATCAGGCTTGGCTACAAGCTCCTTTACCCACTGAGCCATTTTGCTGGCCTAAGCTCTGTGATTTTGTTGCCACCAACAAAAGGAGAGACTTGGGCAGCATTCAGTATGCTCAGAAGTCCCCCATGCCATTTCAGTACTGTGAAATTCCCTGTGAATAAAAATAAATAAAAAGAAATCTTCCCATTTCACAGGGAAGAAGAAAAAGTCACTAAGAAGGACTCCGTGTCTTACCCTCACAGTCATAGTGTCCCCAGGAAAGGGGGTGGGAGAGCCATGGTCCATGTGCACCAGCATCAGTGGTACCTAGGCAGGTAGCCCAATTCATGCCAGTCCCACAAGATGCCAGGATCCAAGGAAGACAAGGTCCTGGCATGCTTCACACCACACTGAGCAGCAGGAAGCTCCACACCAAGACTCAGAGACCAAGGATGTCAGCCAGGTCACTTGCAGTACTGCCTAAGAGAACTGGGGAGGAGCCCTCCCCCTCCACACCTCCAGTGCAAGCTAGCTCGTCGGTGGCTACCCCAGGCTGCATTTCCAGCGCATGAACAATGGAGCTGGTCTCTGAAAACTCCCCATCTCTGCTTAAGAGTTGGGAACTGAGTGTGTGCTTAGGAAAACAAAAACAAAACCATTTCCTGTGTCCTCTCAATTGCCCTAAGACATTCTGTTACGGATGCCATAATATTAGATTCCTGCTTAACCCGCATCTGGCCCCAACAAGTCTGTAACTCCATCTATGGCTTCACCTGGTCAGTAAAAAACACTACTCACCTTCCCTGCCCTGAGTGAGTCCCAGGAAGGCAGGGCCTGCTTGGAAAGGCAAGGATTCAGGAGAGGCACTGTTTGTTTATTCTGATGTTCTTAGGGATCCTCGTGCCTCTGTCCTTGGCAGGTACCCAGGAGGGCATGGCTTGCCTTTTCTCCCTGCCAAAGGGATGCTCTGAGATCAGACAGACAGACAGCATTGGGTCAGACAGCTCCCATAGGGCTTTATCTGGCTCTTGTCAGCAGAGGAGAGGGAAGAAAGCCACGCGGGTGCTGCTGGTGCTGTAGAGTGCCCAGGAGCCCATGTGGCTTTCGCCCTAACCTCCCCGCACAGCGAAGGGAAATGTGCCATCTCTCTAGCCGGCCGCCCAAGGCTGAGGAGCAGCGCCTGTTTTTGTCTCCGCTCCTCAGATAATGGCTTGCCTCCTGCACCTGTCTTTCTCCCTCCCTCCAAAGAGTTAGATGTCGGGGGGGAGCAAGCTGCGCCTCAAGGTGAATCAATATGGCAAGGCCAGCTTGTAGAACTTAGATCAGCTGTCAGAAGCCAGCCTGTAAGCAGCACATGGCTTCGAGCAGAGTCGGGGGCTGGGAGCCTGGAAACCGGAGGGGCAGCCGCCTCCTCATTGGCTCGCAAGGAGCCTAAACCAAGAGCAGGTGTGGCAGCCGCAGACCTGGGGAACAGAGCAGCCAGGAAGATCCTTAGATTCCCTCCTGGCACCTGGCACCTGGCGCCACTCCCCTCTCCTCAGTGGGCTTCTACCCTTGAACTTGGACCATTCTTGGCACAGGGATGTCGTCAACCCCCCTGCCACCAAGGTGACCACTAACCAGTTCTCTGTTTTGTTGTGATTGTCTTTGGGATCTTGTACCTGCTGGTTCTCCTGCACTCTGGACTTCACAAGGGCAGGACCCATGTCTGTCTTGTGCACTTACCCCTGAGTAACCAGAATAGTGTCAGCACTCTGCAGACACTCAGTGAGACTGTTGAATGAGTGAGTGACAGTCAAGGCCAAGCCTCAGGTTATACAAAACCAACACACTTGTTTCTATAAATAATAAAAGTCTCCTGCGCCCACCCCCACCCCATCATTGTACAGATGACCTGCCCAGGCCTACTGTCCCCATGTGACCCGATGTGAAGCTCTCACCAGCTTCTGAGTCCTCCCTGACTCCTCGATGCTTCTCCACACCCCATGGAGTGTGATTTCCGGTGTGGAAAGCAGGTACATGCAGATATGGGTTCTCAGAGCTTAGCCTGGGATAGAGCAGAGACAGAGACACCTGGCACTGCCACCTGGGAGCCGCAGGCGCTGCTCAAGGGCAGACCCCTGCACCTCCGATGGGGCATTTGGATGTTTGGGGGCCACGCGCCATCTCACCTCCATGTCCACCTGTGCCTCTCCTGCAGCTAGAAGTGAGCGGTGACTGAGCCCGGGTGGCACAGTAGTCCCCCCCCACGCCTCCTGCACTGTCTGTCGCTCATAGCCTGTCATCTTATTTCACCTTGATTTATTAGCAGACCTAATGAGTTTTTGGAGCGGCCGTCTCTCCAGGGATGGGGTGATCAATCTAGGAGATAGCTCGTGAACTCTGTTCTTCAGGTACCCAGGAAGGCAGGACGTGTCAGGGACAAAGGAGTCTGGTCCCAGGAGAGTGGGCCTTAGTCTTGCCCCCTGGTCCTGGGACCTGTGCAGGTCGGAGCCCTCCACTTCCTTCCCTTCTCTTCTCTGTCTGTCCAATTAAGGACCTAAATATTTCTTTTGAACTTAGCTGCCTGGAAGCCAGCCCAACACTCTTCCCTTCCCCTTCCTGTTCCCGGGGACAGTGCGATCTGAGTGTGCTCAAGGTGGTGGGGAGTCACTAGGTCCTTCTCTTGGACTTGACCGGGGCTCTCCCTCAGGCCTCTGCACACTTCCTCTGCCTCAATGAGGGTCCCCACCTGTGGCTGGCCAGAGAGCTCTTTGGGCACACACGTGTAGAGCTTCCTCCCTTCTGGTGTGAAGATGTCACCTTTCATGTTCATTGGGCCCTCAGAAGTCACCTCATCCCTTAGATGTGGATGCTGTACTTTTCCCTCACCTGATCCAGTGGTCTTTGGATGCTGTCCCCACTTTTGACGGATCGTGCCCAGCGTAGCTAAGGAGAGGGAGGGAGAAAGAACACAGAGGAGCATGCACCCTTTGGATGACTATCAAGAAGCTGCCATTCGCTGGGTGGTGGTGGTGCACACCTTTGGTCCCAGCACTTGGGAAGCAGAGACAGGCAGATCTCTGTGAGTTCGAGGCCAGCGTGGTCTGCAGAGCGAGATCCAGGACAGGCACCAAAACTACACAGAGAAACCCTGTCTCAAACAGACAAACAAACAAACAAACAAGAGGCTGCCATTCCGTAAAATGGCCCTCCGGGGCAGATTTAGTTTTGGGAAAGCATGTGTGTCTGTGTGTGTGTGTGTGTGTGTGTGTGTGAGACTGGGGTTTAAACCTAGGTCCTTATGCGTACTAGGCAAGCAGTTTACCACTGCACTGCTGTTTACCACTGCAATTTACCACTGCACTGCTGTTTACCACTGCAATTTACCACTGCACTGCTGTTTACCACTGCAATTTACCGCTGCGCTGCTGTTTACCACTGTGCTGCTGTTTACCACTGTGGTTTACCACTGCACTGCTGTTTACCACTGTGGTTTACCACTACACTGCTGTTTACCACTGCAGTTTACCACTGCGCTGCTGTTTACCACTGCAGTTTACCACTGCACTGCTGTTTACCACTGCGCTGCTGTTTACCACTGCAGTTTACCACTGCGCTGCTGTTTACCACTGCGCTGCTGTTTACCACTGCAGTTTACCACTGCAGCCCTCTATAATTTTTTAAAGATTTTAAATTTTAATTTATATGTATATGTCTGTGTAAGTGTATGCCACATGTGTGTGCCTAACTGGTGTTACAGGCAGTTGTGAGCTGTGTGCTGAGACCTGAACTCAGATCCTCTGGAACAGCTCTTAACCATTGCTGAGGCATTTTTCTCGCTACTTACTTTTATTTGGAGACAGAACCTCACTATTTCCCCAGGCTGGCCTTGAACTCACTTTGTAGCCCAGGCACTGGCCTTGAACTTGCCATCCTCCTGCCTCAGCCTCCTGCATAGCTGGGATTCCAGGCCTGCACCATGAGACCCAGCTGGGAAATAGAGGTTTTGACAAAGAGATTTTAACAGAACTAGATGGGTCACTAGTCTCTGGAATAGCATTAACAGATAAGACTAGTTATGGGAGATTGCAAAGCCTTATCACTCAGCCACACCTTTCTAGGCCATCCTGAAAGTTCTAGAAAAGCCTGACGTAGGATGCAGCCCCGGGAAGACCAGGTCAGTAGGTGGATACTGGAGGGGTGGAAGTGCATAGACATGCACTTATAAAGTCACTGTCACTGCTTGGGACCTGCTGCTCAGGGACAACCTGGGTTTTCCTGCAGTAAGGGGGAAAGAAAAGCCCAGCCAGAGTTGTCCAGGTGGCCACCCTGAACAAGCAGCTGGCACCTGTTCACAGCTCTTAACTTGAGGCTGCCCCACCCCCAGAGAGGAGAAAGGAGTAGCCAGCACCTGAGGCCAAACCCAGCCGTGAAGTGCTGGCATCCACCTCAACAGCCAGCCACCTCCTGCCTTCTTGCCCACTCTCAAGGCCCAAGGCCAAGGTCAAGCAACAGACAGCTGCAGGATTTCTCCACTGGCCCCTTTCCAGATTCCTGCTGGCTTTGGCCGAGGCCTGGAGCAGAGCCAGGTCACAGGTGGCATCCCAAATGGTGACGGCAAAACACAATTTAAATATTGCCTTGCCACAGCTCCTCCCTTGGCCCTCATCCAGTGCCCCCCTCCACTCCCCCCACCACAGTGGCCCAGCTGCCTGCTCCCACCTCCTGAATAACTGGCTACCAGGCACCTGAGCCACAGACCAGCCACCATGCTGATCTGAGGCCTTGGGGCCCTCACTAGCACACGAGGCATCACTTCCGGTCCACTGGCAGGTTCCCCCATGCCATGCCTCAGTATACTTCTTGCAGCTTCCTACACCTCTGGGATGAGCCAGACTCCTGGGGTCATGGGCTGAGGCTGAGAAAGGAACTAGTTTGCTGCTTCCCTTTGACTGGCCAGGGCTGGAAAGATTTGTGATGCCCTGGAGCAGGAGGGTGGTGGAATTGAGCGGCTGTGAGAGCTGAAACAAATCATCTTTATTGGCAGTTTTTACAGTCCTGTTCTGAGCTCCCTCCTCCCCTCCTGTTCCCCTGCCACTGTGTCAGGCAGCTCTGATTAAAAGTAATAAACGACTCCAGCCTACTCCTAAGTGTCATCATGGGAAGAGACATTGGGCCAGCTTCTTTTGGGTCCAGCAGAACAATCTCTCCCAAGAACCAAGGCATGTACCGATGTCCTGAGGGAGATAATTCTAGTCCCCTAGCTTCAAACTGAGGAAGACCCCCTGATCCTCTGATGGGGCCCACGGACAGGACATGTGAGCCTCTTCTGTCCTACCACTCACAAAGAAGAGTCACATGCCCTGTGGACTTGTCCCAGGCTACAGGGAGTGTCAGACCTGTTCTGAATAGAGACACCGGGGATGTATAAATTCAAAATGGAGACAAAGACTCAGGGATCTCTGTGTGTGTTGAGTAGTTACCACTGGCAACTCTGGGTGATGTCAGTAGCAGGTATCAGAAGCGAGGAGATCTAGAAATACCGTCTTAGTTGGCAGGAGCTTGCCAGGAACCCTTGTCCATTGAGTGTGCTGTAGTATGAGTCCTCTACTTAGCTATCTTCAGGGACTCAGGTTCTGGAAGCCGGGCTGGTAAGCAGCCCACAGGTGGAGGGCCTGAGAGGAGGCTGCCGGGTAAAGCCAAGCTGTCTCTAGCTACAGGGGAAGCCTGGTTGCTCTGAACAGATAAGGTCACAGATGCCCTTTTGCAGCCAGTTCCCTATTCCCTAACTATGCCACCAAGCCCAGAAGGACAGAGCCACAAGCCATTTGCCGCCAGCCTTAGGACCAGCAACTGGGGACTTACCTGTCTCCAGTACTGATCTCTGGTGCCCTTTCTTCACCACTTCCCACCTGCTGCAGACCCTGGTCACCAGTCCCACACACCTCCCGCATTCCTGCCCTCTGACGCACATGTAGCCGGAGCCCCTGCCGAAGAGGACACCTCCTCCCAAATGTGCTGTGCCTCTCAGCCCTCGGCTGCCCACCCCCCACGCCCAGCTCCACAGGCACAGAACCTCGAAACCAAGGAAGAGAGAAGGCATGAGTTCTAGTCAGGTCCTTGAAGGACGAGGAGGGAGCTGATAGCCCCTTACCAGGCTGATGTCAGCCCGGCTTCTCCTTTTTCTGGATCATGCCTAAGCCCCTGCTTCTGGGAAGAGGAGGGAGAACCGGACATGGGCACCTAAAACACTCACAAGCCGAGCAGCTCCCTCATGGCTGTGGGGGTTTTCACGCTTCCTTCCCCTGAGCTCCAGTCCCTGCACAGCCCTGCAGAGCAGGGACTGAGGGGGTGAGGCCGTTCATCGTCACTGACTGACCCCCTCCTTGTCTTGCAGCTTTCGCCATTATGATTGTGCTGGCCCTAGTGCGCATCGGGAACAGGCAAGGAGAGGGGCACCCACCGCTGGCCAACTTCTTGGGAGTTCGGAACCTGTTTGGGGTGTGTGTCTACTCCTTCATGTGCCAACACTCACTGCCATCCCTCATCACCCCGATCTCCTCCAAGCGCCACATCACACGCCTGGTGTTCCTGGACTACGCATTGATCCTGGCCTTCTATGGACTCCTCTCCTTCACGGCCATCTTCTGCTTCCGTGGTGACAGCCTCATGGACATGTATACCCTCAATTTTGCAAGGTGCGACATCGTGGGCCTGGCTGCTGTCCGGTTCTTTCTGGGCCTCTTCCCTGTGTTCACCATCAGCACCAACTTCCCCATCATCGCGGTGACCCTGCGCAACAACTGGAAGACACTCTTTCACCGCGAGGGTGGTACGTACCCATGGGTGGTAGACCGCGTGGTGTTTCCCACCATCACTCTGGTGCCTCCCATTCTGGTGGCCTTCTGCACCCATGACCTGGAGTCCCTGGTGGGCATTACCGGAGCCTATGCAGGCACGGGCATCCAGTATGTCATCCCTGCCTTCCTGGTGTACCTCTGCCGCAGGGACATGCAGCTGGCCTTTGGCTACGGAACTGTCAACAAGCACAGGTCACCATTCCGCCACACCTTCTGGGTGGCCTTCGTGCTACTGTGGGCTTTCTCCTGCTTCTTCTTTGTCACAGCCAACATCGTCCTCAGTGAGACCCAGCTCTGAGAGCAGGATGTGAGGAGGCAGGGACAGCCCAGCACCAGCCTCCCTGCCTCAGAGCGGGATTTAGCTGCCACCCAGGTCTACATGGGCATGCTAGACTGGGACTCTTGGAGAAGGCCTTCTATGTCTCTAGCTGGTGTCTTCTCCCCACCCAGGCCTCGCCATGCAAGACAGCCCTCCTGCCTGGGAACACGGCTGTTCCCAGCTTCTGGGATGGACCCAGTCTGTTACACACATTCCTCCACTCCGGCCCCTGGAGGCTGGCTCCATTCTCGGTGCAGTGGGGGAGACAGTGCTGGCACTGCTATTTATACTACACCCGTGCCCCCTCCTGCATCCTTGACCGTCCACTAGCAGCTGCTGCCTCTTCAAAGGCAAGTCCCAGGCCCTGGCTCTCCTAACCTGGCCTGCTTGTGATGGGCAGGGCCCATTTCCTGACAGTCCTGACAGTTGCTAAGTATTCGTCCTGTGGGAGGCCTGGCCAGCTCTGGTGACAAGGACGGACAGGAAGTGCTAATTGGCACCAGGGTCCCTAGACAAGAGCTGTGAGAGCTTTTGCTGTGGGTGCCAGCTCTGTTGTGGCAGACAGATAAAGCATCCCTTCCGTGGGGTTTAAAGTCCTTTGCTTTGGGTCCCTTTCAGGGACCCCCTGTTCCCTGGCTTCTCCTTTGGAGCCCAGGGACCTCCTGAAGTGTGGGGTACCACTTGAGAAGCTGCCCTCACCACCCCACCCACACCCGTGGTAGCTGACTGCCCTGGACTTAGAGCAGGGAGAGAACACAGAGCCCTCTGTGACAGGTCAGGCCTGTGTGCCCCAGCCCAGCTTGTTCCCATGCTGCACCACAACGCTAGGTGGTGACCAGAGAAGCCTGGTTGTAGTGCTCAGTGGCCACACTCTCCAGGTCGCTGGCAGCCATGGAGCTGGAGTGGGTGTCCACCACCATAACTGTGGAAGGAGGCCCGGTTCCCAGCTGCCTCCTGTTCAGTCACGCATGCACCCACTAGGCCCAATGCCTTGGAAAGATGAGTGATTAATGAACCGCATTTTCGATGTGCCTTCTGCTTTGGGCACCAGGGATCCCTTCTGACCCCAACCCTGGGCCTAGTCCCGCCTGTCCTGGACAGAGCTGCCTCTGGGGTGAAAGGTCTCAGACCTCTGCCCCTCCCTCTTGATTTCAGTGCCTTGCTCCACCCTCATGAGGGAACTTCGCCAGCCAACCCTTCCCTTCTACATCTTGCCATATTTAAAGCTTGAGCTCTGCTATGCTGTTGGATGTCCCAGGACCCAGGGGGCTGTGCAGGACCTGCAAGGAATGCGGGACCCACTGGCAGCACCTGCTACCTCCGGCCCCCGGCATCCTTGCCTCTAAGACTCTCCAGGTCCCGATGGGCCTGCCTACAGCTTTCTCGCCACTGTCCCACATCGGTAGTTCTTAAGCATCATCTTTGCCCATCCACATGAAAAACAGATGTCACTACACCCATGTGCCATTGCAGCATCTCCCTGGGAGACCCTGCCCCAGGGTGGGCCAAGGGAGGGAAGCATTACAGAAGCAGGGCCAGGGTAGGAAGACTACCATCCTCCTGTGCTCAGGCTGTTTGCTGAGAACTCAATTAAAAACATCTGTACTTACCCTTCTCCCTCTTGCTTAAGGACAAAGCAAATTAAATCATCTTGCTGCAACACACACACCTCCACCCCACCCCCAGGCTCCAAACCAAATTTTGATGGAAAATTTATTAGCATCATAAAGCCCAGGTTGATTTATGTGGCAATCTGGAGCCACGCACAGCAGTAGAGTGGCTGCTATGTTCCCCTCCACCTCCAGGTTAAGTTCGGGAAGCCCCAGCCTAGGAGGGAGGAGGGACCCAGTGACCACTGACGCCCAGCTGAAGGCCCTCCCACTGCTGCTGTCTGGGGTCTCTGCTCTTCCATCTCCACTTCTTGTCGGGCCTGCTAGAAGTCACGTGAGGTCACCTCCATCATCAAACCAGGCCTCGGCCACTGGCACAGAAGAGTTGGGCATAAAGAAGAAAGGACTCAAAGGGCTCAGCATTCCCGAGTGGTTCTCCCTTGTTCCCCACAGGCATCAAGCACATTGAATTGTCTGGTATCCCCTGGGTAAGGTGATGGGCTAGGCCCTGGTGTCTGTTTGCAGAGAGTCCCTGAGGTTAGTGGTCTGGAGGACAGCAGAGGAGCCTGCCCAGCCTGGCCCCAGAGCCGAGTCTCCTTGGAGGAGGTCTGAAGCTCAGCAGTCGCCACTGCCATCTATTTCCATGGTTCTGGACCAGTCCCGAGGGCAGGCCAGGTCAAGGTGGGAGTGAGCATTCTCCACCAAAGCACCCGGCCCAGCTGAGCGTCAGGGCACAGTGCCAGGAGCTCTGGCTGCGCCTCACCTGAGGCCGGTAGATGGGGCAGATGGCAGGCTGTGAGCCACTGCTGTGTGATAGAAAGTGGCGGTGGGCACCAGGCCAGGCCCAAGGCCGCACAGCCGTCCTCACCACATGGGACCAAGAGCAGCCTCAGCAACAGGCAATGCCTGCCTCGTGGGGCCCCAGCTGGAGAGTGGAGGTTCCAGGCCCAGGGGCAGAGGAGAGCTAAGACCTGCCTGCTGACTGTAGCCAGGGGCCACTGAGAGGCTAGCTCTCAATAGCCAGGCTGCAGGCAAGCCCTTCCTGTCAACCTCCCTCCTGGGGGCATGCTGCATGCCTGGCACAGTGTTGGATACATTGTGAGGACCAAACTCTCAGACCCTGTGGCCTCCGAGCAGTAAGCATCTGTAACCCCCTCTTCTAGGTACCTCCAGATCATAGGAAATTAAAGGACTGAACTTAGCCCAGCACCAAAGTCCTTAATAAAGCTGCTATTACCGAAGGTTGTCGCCTTGGTCATTTGCCAGCTGTGACTGTACTGGTACCCCAGGACTGCCAGGACTCGGTTGAGACTCCCAGATACTGCTGATGAAATGGTAGTCTTGGCGCTGCTGCCTGCTGCACTTCAGAACCAGGATACCGGCCTGGAGTCAACCAGATCTAGGAGGGTTTGGGGAAGAGGATTGGCCGTGGTTCCCTAGTCTTCTAAGAAACTTGAGGGTGGCCCTCCCCTTGCAAAGAGCAAGGTAAGTAAACCTGGAGGGACATGGCTAGAAATGTCATGTGGCCCGCACCCCCTTTATGAGCGTTTGCTCCCTGGAAAGCACTGATGTGCATACCAGCCTTTGACTAAAAACAACTGAAGGAAGCAGCTAGGGCAGCCACGGGAGGGAACTGGGTCAGACTGTAAGCATGTCCCACTGTGGGACAAGTGGCAGGGCCTTGCTTTGGCATGTTGCATCAAAAGGAAAAACCAGCATTGAAGGTGGGGGTTGTCAGGGCCTCGTGTTAGCTGCTTTCCCATCTATGACCTCACATTTGTCCTCCCCCCACGGGCTTTCTACCTCCTCTTAGAGGTAGGAGAGAGCCGAGGCACTGCCACCACGAGCAAGAAGCTACAATATCTGTCCTTGCACCCCCTGCCCCTCTGCATTTCTAGAAAAGAGCCAGGCTGCTGGCACCTGGGCCAGCAAGCAGGAGCAGCCCTCCCTCCTTGGAGCCAACAGCAGGCTCAGTTCCACATTTGACTCTTAATTATCTTTCCAGGTCTTGGTTATTAATGATCTTGGGCAGCAAGCAGAGCAGCCTAGACCTCTCACCTCCTCCCAGCCTCACCTGCTGCAACCTTCTCCCACAGCTGCACACAGACCCTGGCCAGGAGGGTGGGAAAGCAAGGACT
>CABHPH010121547.1:5030-18918 GCA_902168325.1 Peromyscus nudipes
AGAGAGAGAGAGAGAGAGAGAGAGAGAGAGAGAGAGAGAGAGAGAAATGCGCTCTGGAAAATGGGTGGAGATGCAGAAGGTCTCTCTCTCTCCCCAAGCTGGTATTAAGTTCTTTTTAAAGGAGAGCCTGGGAAAAGGATATAACTCCTTTAAAAGGTGGGCCACCCTGCAGCTGAAGCCAAGCTGTAAAACTGGGACGTAGAAAGGTTAGTAAAGAGCCAGATCCTGTGACCAGTCTGACTATCTGCTGGGAGGGCTTTGGAATGGCCTCAGTGCTGGCTGCTGAGGAAACCAGTGTTCGGAAAAATAACATCATGGGACTTTTTATATGGCCCACTGGAATTGTGATGCAATGTGAGTGTTTTAGCATTTTCCCAACTTTCTGTTCTTACCGCAGGAAAAGGGAGGAATTGGAGGAGTGCTCAGAGGCCAGTGTTAATTACCAGTGCTTCTCTCAGATAAATTATAAACAGACAGTTAAAGAACTCTTCTGCTACAGCCAGGAAACAAAGCAGTCTTTAAATGCTTCACATGTCAAGATGCCTCATTTCTAGAGCACCACAGCTGTGTATAACGCTATAGATAGTTTGGTTTTTTTTTTCCTCTCCAAGGAATGTTTAAGCAGAGTTGGTTGGCTGCTTTGTTTTGTAATATTAGTCCGTGACGCTCATTCCTGGGCTGGTGGCAGATATCAATAATCAATCAAGGCAGTTTATCTTCCCCATACCCACCCCCCATGTCTAGATGATACCACAGACTCTTCAACAGTGTGTGCCCGATGTCTCCTGAAGCTGGATCAGAATCGGCATGTGAGCTGAGCCGGCATCTGGAACAGTGTGGTTGCTGAAGTCAGCTCAGCTCGGTCACTTAAGCTTTTAGACCAATGCCCTTATCTGTGAAAGGCAGGTAATAACAGCACATATCTCATAGCACTGTTATAAGATGAAATCAGTTACTACACCCTCAGAGCTTAGAAAATATGCACTTTTTTTTTCTAAAATAGTTAGCTGGGTGTGATGCTGTATACCAGTAATGAGGAAGCTAAAACGGGCTAATCACAGGTTTGAGGAAAGCCTGGGCTACATAGTGAAGGCCAAGACAGTGTCTCACCACTGTCTCCAAAAGTGAAAGACCTTTACTACTTAACCCTGCAAGAAACAGTGGACTGAGATTTAGTCACGATCAGGGCTGAGGATGTAGCTCAGTTGGTAGACTGCTTGCGGAGCATGTCCCCAGTTTGATCTCTAGCACTGAATGCGTAAACTGGGCATGGTGGTACTGGCCTGTAATCTCAGCTCTCCAGAGGCTGAGGCAGGAAGATCAGAAGTTCAAGGTCAAGCCACCCATGGTGGTGCACACTTTTGATCCCAGCATTTAGAAGGCAGTTGGGTCTCTGTGAGTTCAAGGCCAGCCTGGTCTAGTATTGAGTTCAGGGCCAGCCAGAGTTATATAGTGAGATCCTGCCTCAAAAATAAATAAATAAGGGGCTGGAAAGATGGCTCAGTGGTTAAGAGCATTGACTGCTCTTCCAGAGGACCTGAGTTCAATCCCAGCACCCACATGGTGGCTCATAACCATCTGTATGCCCTCTTCTGGCTTGCAGGCAAACATGCAGACAGAACACTGTATACATAAAAAATACATAAATCTTTAAATAAACAAACAAAAAATGAAGAAAATGATGAAGGATATAATATAAAATATTTCTGGACCTGAAAACAGGTGCCTCTGAAAGTCCTTTAGTGTACTTGATACCATGAATAAAAAGACCTTCACCAAGGCACATTATTCTAACATTCCTAGATCACAGGGACAAAGGAGAAGCAGAAGCCAACTGTGGGTGGACCGCCGTGGCATACAAAGAAACACTGGACTGTCAGCCTTCTTTGATCCCATCTGGCTTCTTGGGTCTGTGATGCCACTGTGGGGGCTCAGCTGTCACTGTCCTCGCTGTCCCCATATGCACCCAGCTGGCTCAGGGAGGAGGCCCCGGGTGTCTAGGGTGCAAGGTTGGCTGCCTTCCTCCTCTCAGGGGCACCTGCGGGGCATCCGGACCTGCTCTGAGCCCCGGTTGGCTTCCGCCTTCACCTTCTTTGGCACAACCAAGCCAGCCAGCTGTGCCCTGCTGCCCACTGGCCCTGCCTTCCTCTTGGCCTTGGGTGCCTCGTCCAAGATAGCTGTGGGGTTGGGTCTTGCTGCTGCCTGTGGTCGGGAAGGGGGAGCTTTGTCTTCTGAGTTGGAATCCTCCAGAAGCCTGTGGTGGCGAGCCTCCTCCAGCAGGACCGCAGTCTCTCGCTCCGCCGCTGCTCCTGCGACAGGCGGTGCTGCAGCAACATAGCTTCGAAGTCCATAGCTTCGAAGTCCACGTGTGCCTGCCGCTGGTTCAGCTCCTTCGGCTGTTGGTTTTCTTCTTTTTTTTTTCTTTCCGAGACAAGGTTTCTCTGTGTAGCTTTGCACCTTTTCTGGAACGCACTCTGTAGCCCAGGCTGGCTTCGAACTCAGAGATCGCCCGCTTCTGCCTCCCGAGTGCTGGGATTAAAGGCGTGCATGAGCTGCCACCGGCCCCGGCCCAGCTGTTGGTTTTAATGTGGCTCTTTTACTCTGTGAGGAAAGGTCACGAGGCACAACAAAATTCACTATCAGAGTTTCATTAGGAGGAGGAAGGGATAGGATGTGATCAGGCCTGTTCAAAAGACACGTGAGAGGGAGAGAGCAGAAGAGAGAGGAGGAGTTTCATCACGCTAAACGCAAATTAAGTGATCCACAGCGCAGGGATTATGTATGATGTAAGGGATGACTAACCATTTTGCAAGCGCATGTGCGGTCATGTGGCTGGGGGAGTGGCCAGTGCCCACGAATCCCAACATCAGCTTCTGCAGGTTTTCCAGCACCCCCATCTCCAGCTTTGAGTCCTTCGTGAGGTTCTCTAGGACCTTCGTGGAGTTGTTCCGCTCCTCATCCTCACACTCCTTCTGCACACGCTTCTCTTCCTCCTCCTCCAGGAGCTTCTCGGCCTGGAAGCTGCGTGTGGCCCCATGCTCTATGGTGTAGTCCGAGTCTTGAAGGCGATCTCAGCTAAGCAGCGCGTGCACTTGATATTCAAGCGAAAGATAGGCCCAGACAGGCCTCGTTCTGGGCCATTTCTTGGCGTGCATTGAACTTCTTCCCCTTGTAGATATATTCTCCACATGTCTTACACCTCATGTTGAAGGAGGCCATCAGCCGAACCACGTACTGGTCCTTGGGTAGCTTGAGTTTCGGGATCTTTGACGTGTCGAAGTCAGGTGGGTAGTGTTTGTTTAGAACTTTACGTTCCGACATCTTCGCTTCCTGTCCGTGGCACAAGCGAAGAAGCAGTTTGCTTTGGTCTATCTGACCAGCAGTTCTCTTGATGTCACTTCCTCGGGGGTCTTACTGGCTGTAGCTTACAGGCTTTGGTGTTCTCATTGGCTGCAATCTCTGTCTATCACGGTTGCGTGTGTAGGTGAGGCAGTAAATAAAGGTTCCGGGAGTGTGCATGTGCACCACGCTGGAAAGCACAAAGAAAGCTACCTGGAGTCAATAAGGTTTCTGAAAAGTTTCAATGTGGTAAAGCCAGCCTGCAGAAAAAAAAAAAAAAAAACTGCTTTGCAACTTTAAACCGGTGCCAAAACCCTGCCAAGACTGGACAACAGGACACTGGGGGGGGGGGGGGGGGGGATCAATTGCCCCAAGTAGCTACAACAGGGTAGTTCAGTCTTTCTAAATTCCTACCCCACAGGAAAGTCTGTCAGATATTCTGGGCTTAGCAGCTGAAGACAAGTGCTGCCTTTGGGACTCCTTTCCCCCAATGACCATGGAGAATTTTCGACTGCCTAGGTAGCTGGAAAGCTGTCTGGCATCTCCTTATTTATATCCCTCTCTGATCTGATGGCATCTGATGACTAGGGTACTCCTCATAGCTTTCCCAGTTTAACAGCTCTCCTCCGACCTCCTGCCCACCCCCAATGCTACAACCAGCTTAGTAGCTCATGAGTTCATTAGTACAGACAGGTGTGCCTCATTCACAGGCTCCGTGGTAGCACTGACTACAGTTTTCAGGAGCCTTAAATTTCTGTGGATTTTTAACCCAAAGCCATAGCCTTTTGCTATGATACCAAGATGTAAATCTGTTCCAGTTGTTTTACAGACCCCTGCAGGTTCCTGCACAGGTCTACTCCTCTCCTTGTGTCAAGGCCGACCCGAAAGGGGTTGAAGCGCAATCCTAATTAGTCTTAACAGTTAAAGCCCAGAGTCAGATATTAGGGTGAAAGCTGAAAGATCAGAGAAGCAGAGCAGCCAGCCACCTGAGACTTCTTACCTCTATGAAATCTCAGACCAAATAGGGCTGTAGGGCCCTGGCCTTCCCATTTTGAGTAAGCTGTTGCCTGCTTGCCGACCTTGACCAGACGTCCTCCCTATGCTAATTCCCTGCCAGTTTCCACCCTCCTGAATGCTTAAGGGAAGTTCCTTGTTTGAGTATCCTGCATATTGGGCGTTAACAGCTTAGATGCAAGATTGTAAACATCAGTAGCGAACTTCTGCCCTCCGGGGTTCTCCTATTGTGCTGTAAGCCTGTATTTAAGGTTTCCTCCCTCTTTCAATAAATGGCATTTGGCATTTGGCTTTCTGCTGAGGCGAATGACCCGCTGTCTTTTGTCTCTGTTTTTTGATCCACAGCCCCTTGCTGGGACTTGGTGAACGGGTGGTGGTAGCGCAGGCGTTATCGCTACAAGGGCGTCCTGTCTCTATGAATCCTCAGCCTGAATGGGCACCTGAGATCCTGTCTCCACCTGCCTTCTATTCCTGTCTCCACCTCCCGGATGCTGGGATTAAAGGTGTGAGCCACCACAGTCCAGCTCTATTTCTTTTAGACAGATTCAACCTCATGTAGTCTAGGGTGGCCTTGAATTCCTGATCTTCCTGCTTCCTCCTCCCAAGTGCTGGGATTAAAGGTGTATATCACCACTGTCTGGCTTCTATGGTTAACTAGTGGATAGCTCTGCCCTCTGACCTCCAGGCAAGCTTTGTCAGGACACAAACAAAATATAAACAGGGGGTCCTCCACCTGTGCCAGCCAGCCCCTGCACCAGCTCCAAGGATACTAACTGGGCAAGTACTGACGGGTTGATTACACCCACATGCTCATTTGTGAAAAGCCCTGTTAACCTCCTAACTCTTGTTGACATTTTTACAGGATGGATAGAGGCATTTCCCATATCTGGGGAAACAGCAGGTGTGATGGGTCAGGTACTCCTGGACACATCATCCCCTTGCTTGGTGTACCGTCCCCCAAGCTCCTAGAACATCAGTGCTGGTACCACCTCTCCAGACTCAAGTCCATATCTACTCTTTTGTCTGGCTCATTCACCCCTGCTCTTCTGTACAATCAAGGCATATCTCCATTTCATTCTTTTTCCCACAGCTAGCCCCATTCATAGGGCAAGTGTTAATAATCTGTTTTTTTTTTTCTCCTAGCAACATGCCTTCTCTGCCTCCTCAAGAAACAGATGCCTGAGGTCTCCAGAATAGCAGTTAACCAAATACTTCTTCACTCACACCTCCCACTGAGCGTGACCCCACCAACTCCCAACTTCCCCTCCCTATGTCATCCTATGCCCACAGGAAGTAGCTAGACTTGAACTGGCACCCCTATACCCAAGGAGTCTTGGGATGATTAGGTGGAAGCCCCACCTCTCTCTTTCCCTAGACCCCACCCCTAAGAAATCCCGCCAAGAGTCAACACCTCCCCAGGGCTGCTCAGGACCATGCCTACAGGCTACTTAAGACCTGGTTGCCATACCTGCTCTGTGCTCTCTCCCCTGCCTTCCGAGAGTCACCTAGGAGTGCTTTGCTCTGCTCATTAAACCTGGACTTAATAATTCAGCCTGATCTGACTTATTACATCGGCCACATTACTCACTACTGGGGGATTGGAACTTTTCAACCCAGTCTAGGTATCAATCAGTGTGAAGATAGAGCAAAGATTTTTTTTTAATATAGTAACTTGAAAAATATCCTTCTATTGGGCTAGAGAGATGGCTCAGTGATGAAGAACACTTGCCGCTGTTGCAGAGGGCCCGAGTTTCAGTTCCCAGCACCAACATGGTGGCTCACAGGCATCTGTAACCCCGGTTTCAAGGGATCCCACAGGCATGGACATGGTGCACACAACTGCATACAGGCCAGACGTTCATACACATAAAGCAAAATCAATCTAAAATGAGTCTGTCTGTCAAGAGATAATTTTCAGGCTTAGAGATGGCTCAGCAGATTATGGCTGTAGCTGCCAAAGCTGTGACCTGATTTCCATCCCTGGGACTTACGTGGTGGAAGGAGAGAAGTGACTCCAGCAAGCTGTCCTCTGACCTCTCCAGCATGCATGCCCACACATACGTTCACATGTATGCACAAAGATGTAATAACAATAAAAATAGTTTTAAAGTAGATAATCCTTAAAAATGGTAAAATTAAAGGAGATATTAAAGAGGCACAGATTTGTGTGGAGTAAGGGAATTTGAAAGCAAATTTGCAAATAAGTTTTTTTTGGAGGGGAGATGCAGAGAAGAGTATGGATCGATAATTTACATGTCTATAAGAATGATTAAGTTAGGCCTGGTGGCGCAGACCTGGAATCCTAGCATTTGGGAGTAAAGGCAGGATAATTATGAGTCCAAAACCATCCTCAGCTCTATAGTGAGTTCAAGGCTGTCTGGGCAATATAAGACCCTATAATAATTATTATTTTGCTTTATTATCACTATCTACAATTTAGGATTCTTACGTGGTTTAAAGGCAAGGAAAGCTACAGACCTGGCCCCCGTGGACTCAGACTCAGGTAACTCTCAAAGCGTGCTATAAATAACTCACACATTTTCACTAAGGAATAAAATGTCCCAAGTTCACTCCCAAGTCATTTTTATTAGGACCTCAAAGAGAGGGAGCAAATAAAATAGAAGAAAAAGAAGAGATTTGGAATCTCCACAACAGAGTGCAGGATATCCAGCACGGGAAAATGGAGAATCCCTGGACCACAGTGGTGAGAGAGACAAAAGCAGTGCCATCCCAAAGCCTGGAAAAAGGAGGCTTCCTGAGGAGGGGTCCCAAAGGAAGACGTGGAACTCACATCCTTGAGCATATGGAAAACATCACCGAAAGGCTTTGGGCAAAAATATTAAAGCTTCTAGGAATTACTAGTGATAAGGTATAGAAAACAAGAATTTCAAGATAAGACCATCAGTGGGCTTGGAGAGATGGCTCAGTGGTAAAGAGCACTGGCTGCTCTTCCTGAGGACCAAGGTTGGATTCCCAGCACCCACATGGCAGCTCACAACCATGCATAACCCCAGTTCCAGAGGATCTGATGCTCTCTCTGCCTCCAACTCCCCAAAGCACACACATGGTATACAGACATACATGCAGCCAAAACACCCATATGCATAAAAAGGGGGAAAAAAGGCCACTGTTGACTTTAGAAACATTGAAAGTTCACATTAGAATACGGCTATGTGAGGTGGGTCATGAGTTCAAGATGAGCCTAGGCTGCATAATGAGCCCAGGTCTAAAAAAAGAAAAAAACCTTGAGACTCCTCCAGTTGGTCCAGCCTTACATAATACTAGTTTTCCTCCAAAGAATGTGATAAAGCTGTGCTGGAATGATGCTAGGGGAGGGGGGAGCTGATGGATATCAAAAGATAAACTTACAGCAGATTTAAAGATCTTACTTGGCCCTTATCCATGACTTTCAAGTGAGGCGACGCCCCATTCCCCCGAGGAGAATGAGTGTTCTGATAAGGCAAGCCAAAGAAACTGAGTTTACAGGCAGAGCAGAGCAGATTGCTGCTTTTCTTGTAAAGATTAAAGCAGAGGGATTCCCTTATCCAAGCTGACATTGGCTTGTTGAGGGGTTGGACTCTTGCCTCCCACTCTCCTGACTTCTGAGACAGTCACATGAACAACCTCCCTCAGTGACATGCAGCTTCAGCATGGGAGACCCCATTTTGGTTTGGCCAATTGGGCCTTCTGCAGGGGGTTCAATCCAAACTTATTGGCTAATTTCCTTTCAACTGGATGTTACACGGTCATCTATCCATGTTGATGAATAATATTAAAAATAATAAAGCCAGCCATGGTGGCACACACCTGTAAGCCTAGCACTCAAGAGGCAGAGGCAGGAGGATCATGGCAAGCTGAAGGCTTGCTTTACACTGTGAGTTCTAGGTCACCTTGGGCTGGATGGCCAGACTCTGTTTCAAACAACCATAATTGAATAAATAAAAATAAATAAACATGATAAATCAAAACAAGCTAATAGAAGCATAGTACTGAGAAAATAGGAACATAGTTATTGCTGGCTGCCCCAGGAAATAGGTCCTGGTAGTAAGTTTGGGGAAGACTTTTTTTTTTTTTTTTTTAGTTTTTTGAGACAAGGTTTCTCTGTGTAGCTTTGCACCTTTCCTGGAACTGGCTTTGTAGACCAGGCTGGCCTCGAACTCACAGAGATCTGCCTGCCTCTGCCTCCTGAGTGCTGAGATTAAAGGTGTGTGCCACCACTGTCTGGCCATATTTTTCATTAAGTTTATGTATAAGCTGGGCATAGAGTATGCCTAATGTCCCCGTACTCAACGAAACTTCCTTCTGTCTTTCCTCCTCTTCCTCTTCGTCCCCCTCCTTTTTGATTTCTGAGGCAGTCTTCATATGTAGCTCTTGTTGACCGTAGTCCTTGAACCATAGGTATAAGGATTGTGTTGAAGATATATTCATTGGGGCTGGTCTCCCCACAGCCTTTCTCCGCATTTTGGTCAGTTGGGGATTTCTGTAATGGTCTCCATCTGCTGCAAAAAGAAAGTTCTTTGCAAAAGAGTGAGAGTTATATGTGAGTATAAGAATAAGTATTTAGAATATAGTTAGAAATAATACTGGTTTAGGAAAGTGGTAGAAGTAGGTTTGGGTCCATGACCTCTTTAGCTACAAGTTAGGGTAACAGTACTAGGCATGAATTCTCTCCTATTGAGTGGGCCTTAAGTCCAATTAGGCAGCTGTTGGTTACTGCCAAGATATAAATGCCACTATTGTGCCCTTGGAGTTATCTTGCTGGGATGGTCATTGTGGTTCATAGGCTTTACAGGTGGGGACTGGTGATGGCTTTTCTCTCCTGGCAGCTTTCACAGCGCCTTCCAATACTCTGAGAGCTGGTTTTCAGGAAAGAGGCTTGCTTCCAGGTCAGTTCTAACTCGATTCCTCCAAGCCTCTACATGGATTTTTAAAATGTAGTTCTAGCTATGTGTGGATAGATACCTTGATGGATAGATTTAAAGGCTAGAACAGACCCAAATATATGCAGGAATTTAGTTTATAATTTGTGACAGACACTTGGAATCTTGCTGTTCAGTTAAAAGCCTTGGGCTTCTGGCTAGACCTGGCCTGTTTACCACAGCCTAACCTAAAACAAGATGCAGACTCAACAGTATTAAAATGTGAAAATTGAAACCAGAAAAGTGTTAGTAAAATGTGGGGGATTAAAAAAAAAAAACAAAAAAAAAACCAACAACCAGCTTTCCTCCCAAATGCAACATTGAGGATTAAGTTTCTAATGCTTGAATTGGGGGGACACATTCAGACCAGAGTAAACCCCACATGAACATTAAGTTTGATACTTCAGGGGATCCTGGAGGAAGCACATTTAAAAGTGGTCACCCTTCCTGATGAGGTTGGAATGGGGTCCAGCTGCGTAGACTAGACTCTCTGCCCTCAAATACAAATGGCTCAAATGGTTTCTTTCTCAGAAGCGATGTAGATTTGGCTTCATATGTTATCAGGGACCTGGATTCCCACCTGACTTCTCTGCTAGCCCCAGTCTCACAGAAACATCCTTCACAGTCCACGGGGTTGCCGGAGCCTCTGCTGTCACATCTCTGACTAAAGAAGGAAACAGAAGAGGACAAAAGGGGTGCATGCTTCCTTCACTGTGATTTCCTGCAAGTCCCTCCTGTTTCTGCTTGCATGCACTAGTCACGAAGCCACACCTAACTGCAAGGGAAGTTGGGAAATGGAGTCTTACAGCTGGGAGCATGGCCATCTTGAGTAAAATCAGAGGTCTGGGTGATGAAAGTGTTCTGAGAATAATGGTGATGTTTGCACACATCCTCGTGAAAGTACTAACTGCTAAAGAGTGCTGTTAATTGGTTAAGGTGAATGTTATCACAGTCAAAAACATTACAGTGCAGGTGGATCTCTATGAGTTCGAGGCCAGCCTGGTCTACTTAGTGAGTTCTAGACTAGCCAAGGCTACCTAGTGAGACCCTGCTTCAAAAATACAAACAAAACCAAAAAACAACAACAAAACAAACATTAGAGTGGGTGTGGGGTATAGCTCAAATGGTAGAGTGCTTGCCTGGCATCTACAAAGCCCTGGGTTCTATCCCCAGCATCACATATACTTTGTCTGTAATCCTTGCACTCAGGAGGTGGAGGCAGGAGAATCATTAGAAGTTCAAAGTTATCCCCGGCTACATAACAAATAAAGGTCAGCCTGGGATAAATGAGACCCAGACTCTAACAACAGCAACAGAGTTAGAGGTCTGTTCAAAAGAAAGAATGGAAGTGAATACCAGAGTGGGCATCCCGCAGGCGTATTGGACCTGATTCTTTGGCTTTTTTTTTGGGGGGGGGGAGGCTGTTTGTTTCTTTGTTTTGTGACAGTGTCGCATGTTGTCTAGGGTAGACTTAATTCATTATGTAGCCAATGGTGACCTTGAACGCCTGATCTTCCTGCCCGAATCTCCTAAGTGCTGGAATTAGAGGTGTGATCACTATGCCCAACTGCCATGCTTCCTTTAAAAAAAGTTTTATATTACATGTATTTATTCATTTATGGTGGAGGAAGGAGTTGGTGTAGGCATTGTTAATCCCACCAGAGAATAAGACCACTACCACAATTTTGAGCCAAATTTGAAGCTTTAATTAAATACCGACCAGGTAGATGGGCTCTGGCCAGGGCCATCCTGAGGTTCCCAGGGAATGGCCATGAGTCACATTTTTTTTCTGCAGAGACTTAAAAAGGCAAACCCATAAGGCCATCACATGTCCCACCAGGTCCAATCAGGGGCAAGCATACATTCTGATTTAGTTCTTGTCTGCATATCCCCCACCTACAGCCAATCAGGGGCAAGCATACATTCTGATGTATTACCTATCCAGGTACCTCCCGCCTGCATGTGATCCAGCACATCCAGTGTAGAAGGGTCAAACAGACTTGCTTAGGAGAGTGAAAACACAAGGCTTGTTATCTCTCATAAACAACAGCCTCCAGCCTTTCAGGAAGTAGATGTCCTTGGGCAAGGGCCTTAGATGTTAGAGGCATTTTTATTTCATAGATCTCTTAGGCACAGTATTAAAACTTAAAGCATAACTTTGGCTCTCACAGCATGTGGCACAGGACACACGGAGATCAAAGGACAACTTCCAGGCATCGAACCAGGGACCGAACCCAGGTTGTCAGGCTTGGCAGCAAGCATCTTTGTCCTTACTCAGTGGACCCTCTTGCTGGTCCCATGCTTACTTCATTGCATTAGGTCTCTGGACTTGGTGTCATGTGGACAAGGGAATGGAGTGTCACGTCTGGGCAGCTCACCTTGTCGTCTGGCCTGGTCCTATGTAGCTATCCTGGCTGCGCGCTGCTCTCCGTTCGCAGTACTGGCGACTGAACCCAGAGCATTGCACATGCCAATCAAGTGCTCTGCATTCCTTGCCCATGACATTTTTTATTAGGATTTAACTGTCCCTACAGGGAGGCATTCTTGTATCGGTGACTGGAGGATCATGGGATTAACTGGAGCCACTTAATTACAAATGGACTTTAGAAACAACAGGTACATAGACTCGTAGTCAGCCAAGGATTCCAAACCTGTGCAGCCTGAGTAGCTTGAACAACACAAACTTACTTCTCACAGTTCTTTAAAGCAAAACAAAACAAAACAAAAAAACAAACAAACATGCTGGATTCCAGGCATGTGCCACCACACCTAGGTTCTTCTGTGGGTTCTGAGGCCTTCAAAGCCCCGGATCAACGTGGCAGCTGCCTTTGATCCCTCTCTTTCTGGCTTGCACTCAGCTACCTTTTTGCTGTGGCTTCCACATGGAGTCGATGGTGGAAGGTGGGACAAATAGCTCTCTGGTGACTTGTCCTTGTGGGGTCAAAGCTCCATGGTTCTACCCCTGTGACCTCACTTAACTTTGATTTGCTTGTTTATTATTTAAACATTTATATGAGTGTTTTGTTGTTGTTGTTGTTTTTTGGTTTTTGTGTTTTTTGTTTTGTTTTGTTTTGTTTTTCGAGACAGGGTTTCTCTGTGTAGCTTTGGAACCTGTCCTGGATCTTGCTCTGTAGCCCAGGCTGGCCTCGAACTCACAGAGATCCGCTTGCCTCTGCCTCTCGAGTGCTGGGATTAAAGGTGTGTGCCACCACTGCCCAGCATTATATAAGTGTTTTGCCTGCATGCCAAGTGCCCTGGGAGGTCAGAAGAGGTCATCAGATCCCCTGGAACTGGAGATACTGATTATGGTTGTGAGCCACCATGTAGGTGCTGGGAACTGAACTCAGGTTCTCTGCAAGTATAGCAAATGCTCGTAACACCACTGAGCCATCTCTCCAGATCCTGATTTAAAAAATATATTTATTTGTGCTGGGTGACGGTGGCACACACCTTTAATTCCAGCTACACAGAGAAACCCTTTCTCGAAAACAAATAAACAAAACCACAACAAAACCAAAAACATAGGTGTGTGTGTGCACATGTGAGTGCAGGTGTTTTAGGAGGCCAGTAGAGGGGGTGAGATCCCATGAAGTTGGAGTTGGAGACAGCCTGAGCTGCCTAGAGTGGGTTCTGAGAACCCTGAACTCAGGTCCTCTGCAGGAGGAGCAAGCATTTTAACTGCTAAACCATCTCTCCAGTCTCTTAGGCTTTTGGTTTTCAGGACATGTTTGCAAATACAGCCACACTAGGGATTCCGGCTCAGGGAGAGGCACCATTCGGTCTGTGCTGTGTGGTCAGTGTATAATCATGAGTTAACCATGCAGAAGTGAAATTAGCTTGTCACTGCCCCCACCGGTTTTGCAGGGCAACCAGGAAGTGTCATTAGTCACCTCTCATTTCATGGCCGGTCCCCCTATTGATTTCCCGAGCAGGTCAGGCTGGGCCAGTTGTTTGTTTGAACTTGATCTGACAGCCCTTTGTAACCTACAGCCCGTGCCTCTAAAAACACCAGGGAAGGCTTGTAGCAGGTGGCTGCAACCCCTGCACCACCTCTGCCAAATGTCACCTTGGAAAGCGGGGAGGGTGAGAATGCAGAGACCAGGACTGTAGGGGTAGAGGGCGGGACTACAGGTGGCTTGGCTATCCCTCCTGTATCACCTGTCCCAGAGGACTGCGCCCCGGTTCTTGTCTCTCTACCCTCAGGAGCAGGGCAGGGAACCGTTGGGAGGGGGAGGAGAGAGGGTTAAGCCTGTCCTGGTCCTTCAATGTGATGAAACAGGAGCGGGGAGTCTGCCAACAACAGGTCAGGCTCAAAACAGGAAAGCCTAGTGTGGAGATAAATGGACGCTTCTCTGTCGGGTTTACATGGATCTCTGGGGGAAAGTGGTGGAACTGATCTCATTCTGTCCCCCCCCCTCCCCAAATCTTGTTGAAGAGGAAATGCACAACGAGCCCTGCAGAGTTGCCAGAGCCTAATCTCTTCCAGGTGCCCAAATGCTAAGGAAAAGGGGAAGCGGAGGCGCTGCAGAAGTTGCTGGCAGCCACCGGAAGAGGGCCCTGGAAGGGGCAGGAGTCACGTGGAGCCTAAGCGGCAGCCTGCTGCGCTGCAGGGCTCC
>CABHPH010121549.1:0-18710 GCA_902168325.1 Peromyscus nudipes
CACACTAGATGTTTATATGAAGAGAACATAATGTAGGTTTTGTTGCAGCTATAAGGCATGAAACTACCTTATGAAACATGGCTCCATGGTAATTTTGAGAGTTCAGGGAATGAGGTTATCCACCTACCTTGCTTTAAGCAATATTAAGTTTGAATAATCCCAGGAGAGATGGAGATTCTCTATTGTAACATTTCTTCATCCTAAGAGATAGTTCTCCAAGTATGTAATAAAATGAAAGAAAGAACACAAATTCTCTGGAGGCTTTCTTCTGTGAAGAGCTCATTCCATTACCCCACCACCACCCCCACACACAGAAGAAATGAAAATGAGTAAGATTCAGTCCCTGCCCTCAGGGGCCTCTAGTCCAAAAGGATGAATAGAAAAGGTATTATTCTGGTGTTCCGCCTGCCCTGAATTTGTTCTTTTTCTTATGGTTCTAATGGAGACAACCCACTTTCATATTTTAAGAATTTATTTGCATTATTTTTAACTGTGTGTATGTGAGTGTCTGTATGTGCTATGTGCAAGTGAGGACAGGTGCCTGAGGAAGCCAGAGGCCCCAGGTTCCCCTGGAGCTGGTGTCTCAGGTCGTTGTAACCTGCCTTTGTGGGTGCTGCAAACCTAACTCAGGTCCCCTGAATGAACAGTACATGCTCTTTACCACAGAGATAGCTCTCTGGTGCCCCCCCCCATTCTTAGCCTGTGAGAGCTCAGTTGGGCTAGCCATAGCACTCCCCTTGTCCTCAGCGTGGATCCTAAGGTGCCAGCTGTCTTGGTTTGCAGTGAATTGAGGACTTTCCTGGGGTATGAGATTGTTTTTATATAAAACCAGAAGAGTAATAAGCAAATTGGAGTGAGTTAGTCAAAACTGACCGTAGCCTGGCCTGTTGGTGCAATTCCACACCACTACCCAGAAGAATCCGTTCAATCAAATTTGCTCCAGTCCAGTCCAGAACAGCACCATCTCTAAACATTGGTTGCAATAATTAGAAAAGTCAGTGTTTCAACACGATTGCTCCATTGGAAGGCTGTAAGCCTGGAGCTGATCCTGGTCAACCTTGTCCCTGGAAAGGGACGGTCTGCTGGGGTCTAAGCCAAGGCAGAAGAAGCAGAGCCAAGAGTTGGAGCCCAACACTTGAGGACAGTGACTACTCATGTCCAAGTTCCCTTGCAACTTCATTCTGAAAGCAGTTTGCATGCCTCGTATTTATCATCGTCATTATTATCCTTATAGTTATTATTATTATTATTATTATTGGTGTGTGTGTGTGTGTGTGTGTGTGTGTGTGTGTGTGTGTGTGTCACAGTATATGTAAAGGAGGCAGTCAGAGGACAACCTTACACCTTGTCAGAGGCAGAGTCTCTGTTGTGCTGTGTACACCAGGCCTTCTGTCCTGTGATTTTCCAAGGGTTCGCATGTCTCTGCCTCCCAGCTCACCGTAGAAGCATGGGTATCGCAGGTCCTCTAGGTAGCTCCAGATTGTTTGAGTTCTGGGGATTTAAACTCCAGTCATTGGTTGCAACACGTTTAATCCACTGAACCATCTCCCCAGCTTTTGAGAAACTCCTTTTTTCTCAAATGAGTCAGAACTGAGTTCCTCTTGCTAAAACAGGGATGAGAAAATCAAACCTATTAGCTTGTCCTGTGCCATCAAGTGAGGTAAACGCTCTAAGAGAGGCACCAAAGAGGAAGAGGTTACGTCCAGCTGCAGAATACAGGAAATGAACCTGTGATGTTACAGAGTGATAAGACAGCATGTAAGTTAATTAGTCACAGAATATCAAAAATACTATACAGAGAAACAGAAAGTAGATGCTAAAGACAGAAAGAGATCTCCAGAGAAGGGACCCCCTCCAATGCCCCTGAAGCCTAGGGGAGCAGTCTGTGAAACAGACTGGCTGCTGCCAGAGCTCCCAGGATGTTTGATCATGTAAAGCCGAAGAGGCCTGGGTGGCACCTTAGCAAGTAGCTGACCTCTGGCCCTTGTTACACCCCTGCCTTGTGCTTCCAGCACCCCACGGAATCCAGGACTCTGTAGGAGGAGGAACTCCATTGTGTGGGTTCTATACATGACTAAACAAATTTGCTTACAACCAGCCATACAACAGTCTAATTTCATGATGTTTCAATGGGAAAGACACTCCATTTGGAATCTGTGAATAAATAGTTTCTCTTCTCAGTTTAAAGGCTCTTGACGAAGTGGCTTACTTCTAAATAAAATATTATGTCTGTAACTTTGTCATCCTATGTCTTCTAGTTATTTGCTTATTCTGTAGTTTTTCCACTGGGGAGACTCTCCTCTCTCTTAAACTGTGGAACTGCAATAACTATTCTACCTAACGGTACAATTAAAGAAATTCTATTTAACGCATAAATCTTCCCCTGGGACCTCCCTGTAATCTCCCAGATGAGTATAGAATATCCCTTAAGATATGTGTTGGTTTCAATTCATTTAAGTTTGGATAGACTAATGTGGTACTTAACTAATGCATTTCCTACTTTAATTGTTTCTCAGATGTGTTGAGCCATTCATGGCTTCTGTTTAAACTGTCCCAAATTCCTCCTTTAAAGATTTGCACCCAGCAAATCACGCACAGCATCTGAGAACTGAGTCTTTCACAAGCCATGCTTTTCAACCATCAATCCTGACATTCTTCAGGCTGGCTCACCTGCTACGGGTCAGCCTCTAGTGACTCAGCTGCAACGGAAAACTAGCACCCAAACCAAGATCTTCTCACCCTCCACACCCACATGCTGTGTCTCCAGCACTCGGGCATCCTTGTCTTAAGATATTTCACTATCGTGCTGGTTTGAGTGAGGAATGTCTCTCATAGGCTCATGTGTTTGAACACTTGGCCCCAGGTTGGTGGTGCCATCTGGGAAGGTTCTAGAACAGTGGCTCTCGATCTTTCCAGTGCCGCGACCCTTTAATATAGTTCCTCGTGTTGTGGAATGTTGCTGCTTCATGACTGTAATTTTTGCTACTGTGATGAATCATAATGTAAATGATTGTGTTTTCTGATGGGTCTGGGGGTCACAGCCCACAGGTTGAGAACCATTGTTATAGATCCTTTTAGGAGACGAAACCTTGGTGGAGAACTCATGCCACTAGAGGTGGGCTTTAGGAGTTTGTAGTCTCACCCCACTTCCAGTTCACTTTCTGCACGGGATTGAAGATGTGACCCCTCAGCTGCCTGCTCCAGCTGCCCCCTGCCATGCCTCCCCACACGTTATGGACTTTCTCCCTGGAACTACAAGCTAAGATAAACTCTTTCTTGTAGCTACCACCCCTTTCACCATGTCCGAGCGAGGGGCTGAGGATTAAAAACAGAGACAAGACAGCCGGTCATTGTCTCAGTAGAATGCCAAATGCCATTTATTGAAGGAGGGAGGAAACCTTAAATACAGGCTTTCAGCACAGTGGGAGAACCCTGGAGGGCAGAAGTTCGCTACAGATGTTTTACATTCTTGCATCCTAGCTATTTACACCAAATGCAGGAAACCGGCAGGGAATCAGCATAGGGAGGACATCTGATCAAGGTCAGCAAGCAAGTCAACAGTTACCCAAGGAAGGGGGAAGGGGGGTCAGGGCCCAACACTGTAGACCAGGCTGGCCTCGAACTCACAGAGATCCTCCTGCCTCTGCCTCCCCAGTGCTGGGATTAAAGGCGTGCGCTGCCGCCGCCGCCCCCACCGCCGCCGCCACTCGGCTGCCTCTAAGTTCTTACCTCCAGTTTTTGCCCTGACTCCCTTTTATGAAGGAAAAAATCCTTTCCTCCCCGAGTTGCTTTTGGCCATGGTGTTTTATCACAGCCGCAGAAAGCACACTAAAATAGCCATCTGTCATGTCTACACAGGGTCTTTCCTTAATATCTTCCTTTAAGATCTGTAGTCTCCTAAAGGTCTGCTTTAGTTACCTCGTTAAAGGTGCAAGTTACATACAAAGACACTCAGTATCAGAACTTCATCCTATGAATTTTAGGTGGGTGGGAATGTAATTCAGCCCACAGCATTACCCACCCAAAACACTGGCCAGTCTGCTTGCCAACATGATTTAAATACTTGCAAATCACTGAGCCTTGCCTGGGGGTGCAGGGGGACTTGATGTCCCCTTTAGGCTGAGCACACTCTCTAATTCTCAGCAGGTTGATGAAGTACATGTCTCTGCATTGACTGCTGCCCACTGCAAAAGAAGCTTTTCTAACCAAGGTTAGGGGTAGCCCAGGTTAATGGGTATAAGCATAAATATTTAGAAGGCAATTTGACAACATTACCATTGAGCAAAATGACAATAGTAGGTTCTGCCCCAGAGCCTGACCTCTCCCATCATGGACTTTTGACCAGCGTTACTGGGTCAGGAATGAAACTCCCCCCCTGTGGAGCCTCCCCAAAATCCAATTAGTTATCCTGTAACAGCCATTTCATGATTGCTTCAGGGGTCACATCTTGTCTGGAAGGTTGGTATTGTAGCATGCAGGCTCCTATGTTGGGCAAGACCATTGATGTCTTCCCCTCCAGCCGCCCATATAGCTCCTTCTGGCCCAATAAAGGCTGCCAGCAGGGAGGAGTTTCCTTGTTGGTTTTCTACATGGCTGATGCCCCCATGTCTACTGATCTGAGTATTTTCCTCCAGTTTGCTGCCACATACCATCGTCCTTAACAGACAGCCTCCTCCTCATTTCAACTTCAGAACCTTTGCCCTTATTCCATGGTCCTCTGTGTGCAGCTCTGTGGGTCTCCCCTGCTGCATGCATTAAATCTCCATTTTTGTAGAAATCCTCTTGGTAAATTGTGAATGATTTTACATGTTTTAAAAGCAGCCATTTTCAATTCACAAAAACAAAATTTCCCGTGGCCTTACAGTAGCCAGGGTCTGAGTTGATTTCCATAGCTTCTGATACTGTTGAAGGCCATGATGATGCCAGGGGTCTGGGCAGCTACCTGGGGCCATGTTGGCATCTAAGGAACACACTGCCACAGGGCCATGCCAAAGGAGGAGGCCTGAGCTTCCACCTGGGGCCATGGTGTTCTCAGGACCAGGACTCCTATGGAGGGCCGTGTCTGGTGCCATGTCTCTACAACAGCCAGGGGCTGAGTTGATGTCAGTGGCCCCTGTCACTGAGGGCTGTACAAATACCTGGCGTCTGGTCAGCCATCTGAGACCATGTTGGTGTCCGAGGGCCTTGCTGCTGTGAGGGCCATGCTGCTGTGAGGGCCATATTGATCTGGGTAGCCTGTACTGCCGCCAGGGACGTGGTGATGCCTGGGCCCAGGCCCATGTCTGGGTCTGTGGTTCTGTTGTGGCTGGGGTCTGTGTTGATGTCCTTGGCCTGTGTTACCGTTGGGGTCATAGGAACCAAGCATGTTGAAATCTGAGGGCCATGGGAGCTAACTCCACTCCTCACTGGCAGGCCGTGGGATAGCTGACCCTGCCTCTTGCTGGATACTGCAGCAGGAGAGCTGGCCCCACAATCAGGAAAGATGGCCTCACCCCTCACCACAGGCATGCACCCCACCTCACCTAGGTAACACACTAGAGCTGACCCTGTTGTCAGGGATGCAGGTGGGCCCGCCCTGAGGGCTTAAGAACTGCAGACCTGACCCCATGCCCCCTTATCGGCCATGTGGTGGCATGGGTGAGGGAAAGATGCCCTCCCCCTCCCACCTTGTGCTACCAGCAGCAGGCAGTCGAGATGGCTGGCCCCAGGGTCACAGAGTTGGAGAGCCAGCCTTGTCCCTCACTGGCTGAAGCACTCAGGAGAACAGGCCCTGCACCTCACCTAGGCAGTGCGCTAGAGCTGACCCTGTTGGCAGAGGCAGAGGTGAATTGGTCCTGAGGTCATGACAGCAGGAAAGCTGACCACCCCCCTATTTGCCCCCTACAGCAATGGAGAGAGAAGGCCCTGCATCTTGCCTGGGCAAGACAATGGAGCTGGCCCAGGTGGTATGAGTGTAGGTGAGCTTGAGCCTGACCAAGGGCCTGAAAACAAGAACTGGCCCCGATTCTTGCTGCAGGCTGCTTGGGTGGGCTGACCGAGGCAGTGCTGGAGAGCTCACCTGGGTGGTGACCATGGGGGAAGCTGACAGGCTGACCGGCCCTGCTACCATCCAGATCCAAAACCAGACCCATCCCAACATCCACCTCATCTATGAACTGTTGGAGCAGGTGAAGGGGATGAACCTACAGATCCAAAACTGCAGGATCTCCATGACACAGGGCAACAATAGGCTATCCGAGAGGAGCCCCAGTGCCAGCCCATTATCGGTGGTGTAACAGAAACCAGAGGCCTCATCCAGGTCTCCATCCAGACCAAAGACTCTTAACAATGAACATTTGCAAGTGAAGATGAATGGAGTAAGGGATTAACCATGTAACTCAGTGGGCCACACTACAGCTTCCACGACAAGGGTCTTCTTTTTTTGTTTGTTTTTTATTTTGGTTCTTTTTGTTTGTTTGTTTTGTTTTTATTGTTTGTATTGTTGTTGTTTTTCTTACATTTTGTTTTGTTTTGAGGGGGAGGTTGCAAGGGTAGAGGGCAGATGCCGGGGGCTGAGGAGATAGATGAGATCAGAGTGCATGATATGAAATCTGCAAAGAATCAATAAAAGTTAAAAAAAATTACAGGGATACAATTTGTAACAATTGTTTATGGTAAGGTAGACCAAGCTAGAAGACTATTTATGTCCAAAAGATTTTCAGAAAAAAAATCATATAAGACTTTCAGAAGCCATTTTTTGTTTGTTTTTAAAAATATTAAATATGGATTTTGCCAAAACTAGTTATGTGATTCTAGGCATATTAATCTCTTGAGTTTCTGTTAATTCCCTTAGAAAACAGAAACATTGGGTGTGCCATCCTACAAGGATGGGTGACATATTAAACGTGCTCAAATGAGAGAATATTTGAGCAGTCACAGGCAAGAGATCTGATAATCCACCTGAATATTTTCACAAGAGCTCTGAGTATGTCTCCACCAAGGAGGCAGGGTAAGCATAATCACTGATTCTTTTCATGGTATCGTTGTTAGACTTCCTTCCAATCTTCATTTCCTTTCTTTGATTTTTACTCTTTATGTCAAATAAGTGCCTTCTGGAATAAAGTGATCTCATGGAAATACAGTTCAAAGCAGAAGCTCATCCTTTATCTATGTGCCTCATGCTTGAAAAGTTCACTTAGAAATTCCACGGTGCTTTGGACTCTGATAAATAATATAATGTATATATTATAAAATATATAATAATTATAATTATATAATATATATGAACTCTTTTAAACCCTTTATTAGGTGGTGTGGGAACCTATGTTGCATTTTAAGTTTTAATTACTATGCCTTAGAGATCCATGAAACAAAAATGCCTCTGATCTGCAGGCCCCTTGCCCAAGGACAGATAGTTCCTGAACTGCTCGAGACTATTGTCTATGTAAGATAACAAGCCACATGTTTTCACTCCCCTAAACAAGTTTGTTTGACCCGCATGCACCAGGTATGCTTGATCACATGTATGTGGGAGGTTTAGAGGCAGGAAATATGTCAGGATCCTGATTGGACCTGATGGGAAGTACTTTAAATCACTGCAAACTGTGATTTCTGGGCCATTTCCTGGGAACTCGGGTATGGACCTGGCCAGAGCCCATCCGTTTGGTCAGTATTTAATTAAAACTTCCTTCAAATTTGACTTTAAACTGCGATAGTGGTCTTATTCTCAACCTGTGGGATTAACAATGGGTCAATTTGAAACTGAGGGATCAGAAATGTTAAAACAAACAAAACAAAAAACCAAAAATCTGGGTGTTGGTGGTGTGTGCCTTTAATCCCAGCACTCGGGAGGCAAGGGCATGCAGATCTCTCAAGGCCAACCTGGTCTACAGAGCGAGATCCAGGAAAGGTGCCAAAGCTACACAGAGAAACCCTGTCTCAAAAAACTACAAAGAAAGAAAGAAAGAAAGAAGAGAGAGAGAGAGAGAGAGAGAGAGAGAGAGGTTAAAACATCCCAGAACATAGGTTTTTGTTTCTATCACCCCACTCTCCAACCCTTACCCACCATACACACTTTTTTCCCCTTCTGGAATCTTCAGTATGTCTAGAATTAACCCAGAGGAAACCTAAAAATCTCCCTAAGGGTGGGATACTGTAAGCAATGGTGATTTCTAAGGACAGTTAGGACTAGACCAAGAGGGCTGACTCACTACTGACATATAGAATGATAGGGCTCAGATTCTCCACACCTTCCTTCCTCCCTTCCTCCCTCCCTCCTTTCCTCCCTTCCTCCCTTCCTTCCTTCCTCCCTCCCTTCCTTCCTTCCTTTCCTCCTTCCTTCCTTCCTTTCTTTTTTTTTCTTTTGCCAGATATGGTGGAGCATGCCTGTGATCCTGATATGGTGGAACATGTCTGTAATCCTGATATGGTGGAGCATGCCTGTGATCCTGATATGGTGGAACATGTCTGTAATCCTGATATGGTGGAGCATGCCTGTAATCCTGATGTGGTGGAACATGCCTGTGACCCCAGGTCTCATGAGGCTGAGCCGGGGGTTAAGCGCTCAAAACCAGATGATTGCAGAAGGAGAACCTGTCTTGAAAAACTAAAAACTAAAGAAAAACAAAAGCAAAAATAATGACGAACCCTACTTTTCCTTTAATTTAATTTAATTTTTTAGAGTGTATATGTCTGTGTGTAGGGTTAGAGGCACATGAGTGTGAGTACCCTTGGAGGCTGGAAAAGAGCGTCAAATCCCTTAGACCTGGAGTGACAGGCAGGTGTAAGCTGCCTGATGTGGATGCCAAGAACAAACGCAGGTCCTCTGGGAGAACAGGAAACAGTCTCAAGCACTGAGCGGTTTCTTTAGCCCCAGTTTCCCTTCTTCACTCCAACATGGTCTCTAGATAGAAAGAAAGGATGAGGGCTGGAAGATGAGGTCAATTGTTATGTAACCATAGACACCTGTTGGCCAAGCCTAACAATGGTCCTCACCATGGTCATCGCCCTTAGCTAGATACACATTGCCACTCCCTTGACCATGAATGTCATTGTCACCCTTTTGTACTAACTGTCCAGGCCCTGAGACATCCTCACATGTTTACGGAATACTAAACTAGCAAGAACTGGAGGGGCGGGAGGCAGCCACTGCTCTCCAGCAGTGACTATATGTTTTGATGATTGCACACCGGGCGATCTTGAAAGTCACCTCAGGGCAATGACTGGGAATGAATGCTGTGCTGCCCAGTTTTAGGTCAACATGACACTAGCTGGAGTCATTTGGGAAGAGGGAACCTCAACTGAGAAAATGCCCCCACCACAGTGACCTGTGGGCAAACCCGTGGAGCTTTTTCTTGACTAATGGTTGATGTGGGAGGACCCAGCTCACTGTGGTGGTGCAATCCATGGACAGGTGTTCCTGGATGGCATAAGAAAGCAGGCTGAGCGAGCCATAGGAACCAGCTAGTAAGCCGTGTTGCAGAATAGTCCTTAAACTGTGTGAAGATGGGTCACTGTGATTGGTTTAATAAAGAGCTGAATGACCATTAGCTCGGCAGGGAGAGGTTAGGTGGGACTTCTGGGGAATGAGAGCTCTGGGAAGAAGAAAGGAGGAGTCGTCAGCCAGACAGAGAGGAAACAGGATGGATAGTACAGAGTCAAGGTCACCGAGCCACGTAAAGGAACGTAAATTAAAACATATGGATTAATTTAAGTTATAAGAACTACTTAGGAACAAGCCTAAGCTAAAACCGAGCTTTCATAACTAATAATAAGTCTCTGTGTCATGATTTGGGGGCTGATGGTCCAAAAAAGCCTGCTACGAGGCAATGTTCCTCCCTGGCTTCTGCTCCAGTTCCCGCCTTCAGGTTCCTGCCTTGGCTGAGTCCCTGCCCGGATTTCCTTCGCTAAGGATGAGTAAGAGTGTAGTGGTATAAACCAAATAAACCCTTTCCTCTCCAAGCTGTTTGCTCGTGGTGTTTATCACAGCAACAAAATCCCACACTACGACAAGTGCTTTCTGTGAAGCAGGTGGGCACAAGGAGAATTTTATATTCTTTTGTGTTATTCTTTTTTCTATACATCCAAGCAATACATTTGGGTAAGGGTATGCATGGTGCTGACGATTGAAAACAGGACTTCGTGCAAATCAGGCAAGTGCTTTGCCCTGGAGTTACACCACCAGCCCCTTTCTTGCATAAATTAAAATGAGAAAGTATAGACAGTGATTTAAAACGAAGAATAAAATGATTGTTCACACGCAGCACCGGTTCATTAGAATCCTCAATAAATTGCTGCCCCGGTCTTCTTAGCAACAAGACTGAGACCCGGTGGGTCAGAAGTGGGGATGAGTGGAAATCTGTAGTCCAGGCAGAATGGCTCCCGCCGTCCCCCGTCGGTACACATGATGTCATAGGCCACCCTCCAGCAGCACCACGCACAGGCAATGCCAGGGCAAGGTCACAGAGGCTCATAACTCAGGGCAGATTCCAGAACCATTGTCTTGAGTCAGTTTCCTTATCTTTAAAACGGGCATAAGGGCAATGATAGCAGCCCCAACTGATCCAGAGACTTCTCATTTGGTTTAAGTTGGGTTTTTTGTTTGTTTGTTTGTTTGTTTGTTTGTTTTCCTGGCCACTTGACATTTCCACACATCACAGCTGCAACCTCATGCTTGAAGACCGAAAGAAGGTAGCGCTCCCGGCAGCCAACGAAGCGTGGGTTGGGACGAGTTAACAAAAGGAAGCATGATGTCACAGCCCACATCTGCCTGGCTTCTTTGCAGAACAGACACTATGACCTAAATAACACCACAGCAAGGTGGGGAGCTGGCTGGCAACTCACCAGCATGGTTAAAGAGTGTGCCAAGCCTCATCTTCACCGCAAGCTTTCACCAGGATGATCCCTGTTCTGCTGCTCCTGTCGAGGAGGACATATGTGGGTCAGTGATTTCCCCCTCTCCGGAGCACGCAGCAAACCCCGGCTGCGAGGCCAGTGGACCTTTACAGCCCCCATAATGCATCTTTTCCCCGAGTTTTAAAGATGTACGTGATCCTTGCATATTCGAGAAATATACAGAAATGAAAGTAAAATTCTCCCACAATCCTCTCACCCAGAGATACAGCTTTCGACAAGTTTCTCTCTGTGCGTTTTTCTGAAAAGTGTGCTTTGGTCACTTTTTTATTTCCATATGAATGCACAAAGAAACAAACTACTGCCGGTGCCCGTGTCAGTGTGCAATAATATTCTTTCTAGAAAGTTCTGGCTTCCTGTGGAGGTTGCCTCACTCCAGGAAGCTGTGACGGACCCAATTGACCCACCACAGCTCTGAAAACAGTGGTGGCGTCTCTTGTCCCTGCCCCTTGCTGCAGGTAAACCCCAAGCAGAGTCTGGCACCTGCCGTGGGGTAAACTCCGCGTCTTTCCCAGGTTTGGTCTTTGAGCTGCTGCTAGCCTGACTTTAGCCGCTTTCTGCCCCTTTCTCTAGTAAGATAAAATTCTAAAATCCAAATCTTGCAGTGAAGCCTGTCTAGGAAGCCTGTGGCGTTCCTAACCATCGTTTAACCATATTCTTTGCCCTCACCTCCACCTGACCCTGCACCCAGGAAGGAGAGCAACCCGTGACTGGTGCCCACACCTGGCTGGCTGGGCTCTGGAGGCATCTTCCCAGCCGAGCACCCCAGAGCTGGGCGGTTGTGCCCTTGCAGCAGGCCCTGCTTCGCACACAAAGAACAATCAATACTTTGTTCTCAGTTAGTGTGCAACCCAGCCCTGGGGCGGGCACAGGCTCCCTCCTGCCCTTGTCCTCCTGTCCTCTAACTTCCTAGTCCTCTGGGTGCTGACAGCTGGGAGCTGGGACGGGAGTGAGCAGAACACACAGAAACAAGAAAACACCTTGAGGTCCTGGACGGACAGGCTGCTGAGAACTTCCGGGACAACAGTCCCTGCAAAGGTCATGACTCCTCTCACTTCCCATAGCTGGAATAAGCAAAGAAATGCTAACATAATTCTGCTTTGTTTTTCTTTTGTTTTCTTTTGTTTTTTTAATACCCCAGAGACTCTTTCAATGCTGCTTCTTGAAATATCGAACATAAAGCTTCTGGCATCTGCCCTAAGCACATGTTGGCACTGTCTGGAAGGAAATGTATGTACACACAGAAGAACTTCGGGAAATAATTATAGGATTAGAATAACTTCAACCGATGAGATCTCATTCTCATAGTCTAAAACTGAAGTGTTCTGATGATCTAAACCCAAAATGTTCTAGTTTTTTTTTATTAAAATTTAATTATGTATGTGTATGGGTGTGTGCATGGGTGTGTCGGTGCCCATGAAGGCCAGAGGAGTTGCAGGCTGCCCAGTGTGAGTGCCGAGAAAGGAACTGGGGTCCCCTATAAGGGCAATTTTCGATTTTAGTCTCTGAGCCATCCTTCCAACCTCTGAAGTTGGTTCTGTTTTAATGTGAATTTATTGATTCGTCACACTTTGATAATAATCTTTTAGAACTGAAATAAACAGAAGTCTGCTCTGAACTGCACCCTTAAAGAAAGCTATATTTCGTGTGAAGATCATTTTTTAATACATTGAAGGAAATTTAAGATCTGGTTATGTAAATTTCCCACCAAAGGGCAGAATTCTTAAAATCCAACTCTCAGGGCTAGAGACATGGCTCAGAGCACTTGCTTCTCTTCCAGGGGGCTAGGATTTAGTTCCAGCACTCACATGGCAGCTCACAATGGTTTGGAATTCCTGTTCCAGGGCAGCCCATGCCCTCTTCTGGCCTTCATGGCCACCAGGAACACGAGTAGTACATAGACATATGTACATGTACATAAAAGTAAAACCAGACATACACTCACACACAAATGCACTCAGATACAAAAATTAAAAATAAAGTAAAATTAAAACTACAGATGCCCAGGCCTCCTTTCTACGCATCCCTCCACACTGAGCCATTTGTCCTAAGGTAGGCCACATTCACAGGCTCTTAAAATCTCCCGGTGGTTCTAATGGGAAGCTAACTTTCAGGGCTGGGGCTCAGCGACCCACAAGACCTGCAAGGGACAGAGTTTGGTTCTGAGCACTCACATCGGATGGCTCTCAATCGCCGGTAGCTCCAGTTTCAGGGGACCTAAACCCTCCTCATCCCTCCAAAGGTAGCCTCATGCATATGGTGCACATACATACGCTCAGGCATCCACACACATGCAAAACAAATCTTGAAAAAGAAAAGAAACTTGCTTTGGCTCCAGGAAGAAGTCTGCACCCCTCAGCACTAATTAAGTCAATGACTGAAACATCTGCAGGTCTTCACTCACAATTTTCTGAAATATACATATTTACCAGAGCAGAGGGGAAAAGTCAAGACTGCTGTACAACATAACAACTCCAAAGACTCTCTCTAGGAAAGTGCATTACATGTAAAGGTACACGTCCTTTATATTTCTCTATTGAATTTTTTCAATGAGATTTTTTTTGGTCATAATTTCACAAATGAATTCCTCTGATGTTATACTTCTGCCGTCATTTTATCTAAATCAATCTGCATCTTTAACACTCAAAAAAATGGATAGCTTCAAATAAACTAATAGAGAACCTGAGTTTGGATCCAGCACCCACATAAAAGCCAAGTGTAGCAGTGCATGTCCATAACCCCAGCTCCAAGAGGGCAGAGGCAGGCAGATCCTGGGGTCTCCCAGGCCAGCCAGACTATCTAATGCACCAGGCTGCACATTCCGTGCGAGACCCTGTCTCAGAAACAGAGGCGACAAGCCACTGAAGTAGACACCCAATGTTGACCTGTAGCCTCGGCATCTACGTGCATGGGGTCGTACATCTACACTCAGACATGCATGCACACAGCCATACACTATACACACAAACACAGAAATAAGTGGATAGATAAGTAAATATTGTAAAGAATAACATGTCTGGGCCGGAGAGATGGCTCAGAGGTTAAGAGCACTGGCTGTTCTTCCAGAGGTCCTGAGTTCAATTCCCAGCAACCACATGGTGGCTCACAACCATCTCTAATGAGATCTGGTGCCCTCTTCTGGCCTGCAGGTGTACACGCAGGCAGAACACTGTATACATAATAAATAATCTTAAAAAAAAAAGAATAACATGTCCTTTGTTCTGAGTTAAAGCACATATGTGCCTGCAATCCAGAGAGTCCTATTGAGAAATAGAACATTCCACCTCCCTGAAAGCCCCCCACTTGACCCATTAAATCATCTCTCTCCAGGCAATCACTGTTGTATCTTGGTTAAAATTATACATTTGTTCCCTCTTATATATAAAAGAAATATAGTCAATCACAATGTAAGTTTTCCTTTGCGTCTGATGTTTCTCTCAATGTAAAGCACACATTTATCTGTATTTATTCATGATGGCAACCTCATGGGAGAATGTGAGCCAGTAGAGCCAGCATCCCATGGCACAGAGTAGCTGGCATCGAATGTTACAGACACACCATGACTCATGGATCAATTCACCAGTTAATACATTCTGAGCAGGTTTCAGTTTGGGGCTATTATGAACTAAAATGTCTTGTGCTGACATTTTTGTAGACATGTGTTTTCATGCTTGTTTGATAAACATTTAGACTTGAAACTGCTAGGTTATGGATAAGTGTATGATATAAAATGTTTTTTTAAAGCTGAGGATGGTGACACATCCCAACAATCCCAGCACGTGGGAGGCTGAATCTAGAGGTTCACCAGTTGGAGGCCAGCCTGGGCTTCACAATGAGACCATAGCTCACAGACAAACAAGCTCAGAAACTTGACACATTTTCCCCAAAGCAGCTGTAGCATTTTACAATTCCACCAAGAGTATGCAAGGGTCCAGGTCCTCGAGCATCCTTGTGTACACTTGGTGATGTCCATTTTTTAATTTTAGCCATATTGGTGGGAGTCGGGTGGTACGTCACCAAGGTGGTTAGTTATACTAGCTGACTTACCAAAATCTAGTATCCCCTGTCTTGGTGAGGGACTGTCTAAATCAGACTGCCCTCTGGGCATATCTGTGGGAGGATAGTCTGGATTGTGTCCATTGATGTGGGAAGACCCAGCCCACTGTGCATTCTCTGGGACTGGGTTCTGGGTTCTGGACTGTATGAGAGTAGAAAAAGTAAGCTAGCATAGTAGACAGGCATACATTCATTCTTTCTCTGCTCCAGATATGGATGGGACCAATTCAAGTTCCTGACTCAACTTCTTTGCAGGGATGTCACCTGGGATTTCAAGTTGAATAAACCCCCTTTCCCCCTACAGTTACCTTTTTTTGAGGTATTTGTCACAACAACAGAAAGTCACCATAGCTTTGATCTATATTTTGTTTCTGCCTTTTAGCTTTCAATTGTCCTTTACAAGAGACCCAGCACCTTCTATGTGCAAAATATGGTGTGTACAGAGGTGGCTTTGCTCACTGTGGTCTGGGTATCAGCAGTATTTCTATCTGCTGGGCACTGGTTAGAAATGCAGAGTTCCAAACCCCATCTCGAATTCCTATTGATTAAGCCTGATAGGCACTTTATCACTTAGGAGATAAAATGAGCTGGGGCAAGAATTATGGTAGTTTGTAGACTAACCCTAGAGGGGAGAATACTTAAAAAGAAAAACAGAGAAAATCTTTAAAGGGGCTGTGAAGGACTTTTGAAATCAGCATTATTAAAAATTATCATCCTAATTTTTTGTTTTCCTAACAAGTGCGAGGAAGATTCATTATTCCCTAATAGTTTGCAGTGGAAATTGAGTTCTATTTTCAAACCCGTTTGAGTCCGATTGCCTTCTTGCTTACTGTCTGTCCGACCTCGGACAAGTTTGTTGGAAACCATGCTCCCATTTGTGCAGGAGAAGAGCTGGTCACCTCACACAGTTGTTGTCATGAGCCCCCTTTCCTTTTCCTTTTGAAAAACGTAAGTCATTTCCACACACTTCAGAATAGATTTTATCAAAATCGCCAAAGAAAACTGGTGATGAGGATGTGAAACACAGGGAACCTATAGGCACCCGTTAATCCTACCAATCGAGTATAAGACCACTGTCATAGTTCAAAGCCAAATTTGAAGCAAGCTTTATTTAAATACCAGCCAGGTGGATGGACTCTGGCCGGGTCCATCCCTGGGTTTCCAGAAGATGGAGCTGAATCAAGTTTTAAAGCAGCTTAAGTATTCCCCATCAGGTCCAATCAGGGACAAGCATACATCCTGATGTACCTTCAGTCCACATCCAATCAGGAGCAAGCATACATCCAGATCTACCTTCAGTCTACATCCAATCAGGGGCAAGCATACATCCTTGTGGTAGTGCCAGCGCTACCACCACCCCTTCACCATGTCCGAGAGAGGGGCTGTGGATCAAAAAACAGTGACAAGAGACAGTGGGTCATTCGCCCCAGCAGAATGCCAAATACTATTTATTGAAAGAGGGAGGAAACCTTAAATACAGGCTTACAGCACAGTGGAGGAACCCCGGAGGGCAGAAGTTCACTACCGATGTTTTACAGTCTTGCATCTAAGCTGTTTACACCAAATGCAGGATACATGAACAAAGAACCTCTGGTGAGCATTCATTAAAAAGAAAACCATCCAGGAAACAGCATAGGGAGGACATCTGGTTAAGGTCAACAAGCAAGGCAACAACTACCCAAAATGGGGGGCCAGGGCCCTACACATCCTGATGTACCTTTAGTCCACATCCAATCAGGGACAAGCACACATCCTGATGTACCTTCAGTCTACATCCAATTAAGGGGAAGCATACATCCTGATGTACCTTCAGTCTACATCCAATCAGGGGCGAGCACACATCCTGACATATTTCCTGCCTGTGAACCTCCTGCCCACATGTGATCAAGCACATTTGGTGCAGATGGGTCAAACAAACTTGTTTAGGGGAGTGAAAACTTGTGGCTTGTTATCTCCCATAAACAATAGCCTCCAGCATTTCAGGAACCATCTGTCCTTGGGCAAGGGGCTTGCAGATCAGAGGCATTTTTGTTTGTTTGTTTCATGGATCTCTTAGGCATAATAATTAAAACTTAGAATGTAACTTTGGCTCTCACACACCATCATGGGGAATGTAAATTAGCACAGCTATTGTGAAAAGCAGTAGGGAGGTGCCTCAAAAGTTAAAAAATAAATACAATACAATCCGTCTAGTAGGCTGTTGCTTAGCTGTTTCCTCCACTTTGAAATGCTGCCGTCTGTGGGGAGGAGAAAGGCATGTAAGGCGCCAGAAGCTGAGCAAGCGTGTAAAGTCATGGTTCTGGAAGCTCAGAGAGTTACAAGAGACTCACAGGACCTCTCCCCGGGGCTGGATCATAAGTCGTGGTTTGGGGGACAGGACACTCTCTTGTGGAGTGACTACAAGGTGAGCAGGGAGCTCCAGGAAAGCTCTCATGAATCATCACCCCTGCCGGTGGGCTTCTATATGACGGAGCTGCTGCTGAGTCATCCACACCTTTTTACCCTTCACCCATACCCCTGTAAGTAACCGCAATAAAATCATGGGCCCAGCAAACTAGAGCGGGGGGGGGGGGGGGGCACGACACAGTGTCTTTTGTCTGTCACCCACTAATGCCCTAGCTGGGGTGAATAGACATTTGTTCAGGCCTCCCCAGAAGAAGTCACATTTGGGTCCCTATACAACGATAATTAAATATTTATCAAACACATCTTTCACTCCTGTTTTATTGCCGCATTGATCATAACAGGCAAGACCCAGAACCCCCCTAAGTTTCTACCAAGAAATGAATGGAGAAAGCAAACACAGTGTGTTCAAACAAATGCAGCATCGTTCGGTTTTAAAAATCAAGGAAAACTCTTTCATTTGCGACTATGCAGGTGGTCCTGGAAAACATTGTACTAAGTGTATTAAAGGAGGCTCAGAAACCTGCTTTCAGATGCACTCACTTTTATGTGGACTGGGAAAGAGTTCTACATCCAGAAGCAGAGAATATAATCGTGGTTTCCGGGAAATGTGAGTGCGTGTTGGTGAACTGATGCAAAATGTAAGCTAGGAGGTCTGTGATGCCTTGAATGAGAAATGTTCCCCTTTGGCTCAGGTGTTTGAACACCTGGCTTCCAGTAGATGGCGCTGTTGGTGGTGGTTTGCAGCCTTGTGGGAGGAAGCCATTGCTTGGGAAGGCTTTGAGAGTTCACAATCGCCACATACTGGCAGTTTCCTCCACGCCTGCCTGCTATCACACCTCCCCACTGTGACGGCCTGGAATTAAAAGCCAAAATAAACAGTTCCTTCTGTAAGCTGCTTTTGGTCATGATATTTGACCACCACGACAGAAAAGTAACTAATAATAGTTAATCTTCATCGTCAACTTGACTGGATTTGAAATCGCCTCGGTGACACACCTCTGGGTGTGGTACAGTGTCATGGGCTGAGGTCCTAGGATTAATAAAATGACCAAGGAGAAAGCCCACTCACGGAACAGGACATTCCCCTTTCTCCTCTTCTTGATGTCCTCAGATGTGATCAAGATCTTTCTGCCACAGACACAAGCCACTCCACCTCCAAGCCTTCCTTGTCAAGACGGACTGCACTCCCTCCAGCCCCTCTACGTTGCATGTTGCTGCCATCTACAACTGTGTTGGGCTATGTTCATTGCTGTCACGGGATGCATGCAGCCCATGCATGGGCTGCATGTTGGAGATGCCGGCAACTACGAGCCAAAGTAAACTCCCTTGCTCCCGGGAGTTGCCTTATTCAGGGATTT
>CABHPH010121555.1:0-18672 GCA_902168325.1 Peromyscus nudipes
TTCTTTTGCATGCCTGTATTCATATGTGACTGTGTGCATGGTCATATTGCATATCTGTTCATATGTGCATGTCCATGTGTATCATATATGTGTGTTCATATACACATGTGAATGTTTTTGTACTCATATGTATATAGGTATGTTAATTCATATGGAAATTTACGCATGTATGTATGTGTGCATTTATATGTGCATGTTTCTATTCATATGTATGTGTATTTGTAATCATGTATTCATTTCTATGTTTGTATTTTCATGTGTACATTTATTTTCATATGTCCATGTGTGTTTTTATGTGCATGTGCATATGTGTGTGCTTGTGAATGTCTGGGTTGATATGTGCATGTGTGTGTTCATATATAAATGTATGTGTTAATATGTTTAGGTGCAAGTGTGATTTCATATGTGCATGCCCATGTGTGTGTTCATAAGTGCATTTGTGTGTTCATATGTGAATATATGTGTGCACACATATGTACCTGAAGAAGTTCATATTCATATGTACATGTGTGCATTCATACGTTTATGTTTGTATATATGTGTGATCATGTGTGCATAACTATGTTATATGTGCATGTGGGTCATGTGTTTGCATCCGTAAGTACTTATGTGTGTGTGTGTGTCCCTGTTTGTAGAAATCTGGGCTCTTACATCATTACTGGGTTGGGCGTCTCGGCTTCTCTCTGCCTCTGTCCCTCGTCTAGATGTCCAATGGAGACAGTAACAGACTTACCTTCCGGGCTGTTATGAAGATGGAATTAGATGCTGTGGGATGTTTGGGATACGGCCTGCCATGAGGTAGGCTCTGTGGATGTTTGATGTTAATTTTTAAATGCGTCACTTGAAGGCTCTTCCTCCGTCTCTGTCAGCTACATCATGTTCCCTCAGAGTGAATTGTCTCCGTCCCTTGAGGCCTTACCATGCCTACCACAGCCTAATACGTAAATGGTACAGAGCAGCGAACGTTTGGGAACAGCTGGCTTCTCTCTGTGGTGAGCCTATCAAATGCTCTCACCATCGCGCTAACACTGACCTGGCTTCACGTTGGCAAAGGAAGGAAATAATGCAGAGAAGGCCTGCTTAGAAGGTTCCACCTGGGGAAACATCTAAACTTTATTATTTCATTTCAATATGAAGCAAGTGAGTCTCAGTTGATACTTCTGGAGAACGAGGCTCGTACCCTGTGTGTTTCTTAATTAGCAACATGCACCAGAATCACCTGGGGGAGTTTGCACACGACACAGGCCTGGGTCCACACCTCAAGGATTCTGATTCAAGGCATCCAGGTAGTGTTCGGGCGAGCTTATTTGGAACACATTTATCCAGATAATTCTGAATCCAATCTCCTGGTCCAACCTTTCCTGTTTCCTTTCTACCCATTAAAAAAAGAAAACAAAACCAACCAAATAAATAAAAACCCTGCTTCAACCAGAATATGCCCTATCCACAGTTTTGATGGCCCTTTCATATAACTAGGTATAGCATTAATAGACATTTCTTCTCAAGTTCTCTACTCACAAAAGAAAACCCTCTCATTTGAATATCCCATGCGACTATGGTGATGCTCTGTGAGGACTGAGTGACCAGAAGACTTTCCAGTGAATTTCCTGCGGTCTGGATGAGAGCAGCACCAGAAACCTTGGAGTTGTGTTCTGGGACTGACTCCTTTGACGGCAGATGATGCTGCACCAGGATGCTGAGCACGTGGTGGTGGTGCTGCTGCGGTATCTAGTTTGCCCCGGATGCTTGCTCACAACTTTTAAATTTTAGGATAGTTGACTGCCTTCCTATTAGAGGGACTCAAGTCACTCAAAACTTTAGTTGGGAGATAAGAGTAGGAGAAAGAACAGGAAAGTGCAATTCAATTCTATCCATGTAAATAAATCATGCTTTTAATATTTTTACTTTTTTAAGATTTATATTTTTTGTAGCATGAATCTTAAAAGTTCTTATTAATCAGGGGCTGGAGAGATGGCTCAGAGGTTAAGAGCACCAACTGCTCTTCCAGAGGTCCTGAGTTCAATTCCCAGCACCCACATGGTGGCTCACAACCATCTGTAATGAGATCTGGTGCCCTCTTCTATATACATAATAAATAAATAAATCTTTTAAAAAAAAGTTCTTATTAATCAAATAAAACCTGAGGCCAGTTATTGGGGTGAATGCTGGTAGATCAGATGCAGAACAAGCCACAACTACCTCACCTTGCCAGTTCCTCAGCTGATCCTGTTTCCTCAGACTGGAAGCCTCTGAGTCCTCATCCAGAATGAATCTCAGCTGAACTGCTGATCAAAAGCCTGAAAGCTTAACCAGCCAAATGCTTCTAGTTTCTGGTCCTCACGCCTTATATACCTTTCTGCTTTCTACCACCACTCCCTGGGATTAAAGGTTCGCTTTCTGGGATTAAAGGCGTGAGTCACCATGCTTGGCTGCATCCTTGAACAGATGGATTTCTGCCTCTGGAATGCTAGGATTAAAGGCGTGTGCTATCACTGCCTATCCTAAGTATCTAGTGGCTTTTCTGTTCTCTGACCCCAGATAAGTTTATTAGGGTACACAATATTTTGGGGAATACAATACCACCACATTTTTTAACTTTTATTTATGTGTCTGAGTACCCACAGAGGGCAGAAGAGCGGGTCAAATCCCTGGAAGCTGGAGCTACAGTCAGTTGCCTGCTGTGGGAGGGAACTGAACGCAGGTCCTCTGGAGGAGCAATATGTGTTCTTAACCACTGAACCATCTCTCTCAGCCTAAACCATGCTTTTCAGTTCCATAAAAGGATAAAAATTATAAACAAACAAACAAAAACCAGATATTAGGTCACAGTTGATGGCTCCTAAGGCTCCAAAGCTCCCTGTACCTTCACTGAACACTTTCCTGCCTCTCTAAACACTGTTGACTGGGAATGTAGCTCAGTGGCAGAGCAGTAACCTAGTGTACATGAGGTCTTGGACTCAATCCCAGCACTGCAAATAATAATCATAATTATACCTCAAAATAATTCTGCAATCTGTTGTCCTTTCTATATGTGCTCTAAGGAAATCGTGGCTCAATAATCTATCAAATTAAAAAAAGGAGGGAATATGTAAACATTATGTAATACACACACACAGAGGATATATATAACTCCAACTGTTTCAGGAACTGAATAGAAATCTCCCCTGGAAACCAATCTCATTTATAGCAAGCTCTTGAAAACTGCCTGTTGAGTTGAAGTAAAGAATGTTCACAGCGCTGAGCTCCTGATGCTGTCCTTCAGAGGTGCTTCATAGAAGAAATGCTCTTTCCACGGGACAAAAGAAAAGAACAAGTACTCTAAGCTCAGCTCTTATGTGGGATTCCAAGAGCTGAAAGGTCAGACTTCCAAAAGTGCATCACTCCAGGCTATTCAATATTGTAATTAATACGCTTAAATAAGATGCGAAGCCACTGACTTTTACAGGAACCACAGAACGGCACTGTAGGAAGCACAGGATGCTGCCACAGCAGACACGAAGCTACAGTGGACCTGCTTTTGCGTGGAGTATTGCCACTGTGTGTAGGAAATGCCTGTACATACTTAAGGTCATAGACATTCACTCCAAGGGATTCCATCAGAAAAATGGTCTAATCTCCAGTCCACAGCTTTCTCTTTTGCTTGAAGTTGATCTCTTCCTATTTATCTTTTTTCTATTAGATTATGAACCCTTTGAGGGCACATTCCATGTGTTCATCTGCATGTTGATAGTGCCCACCAGAGCCAAGCATATAGCACCCCAAAGCGTGGAATAGCAGCAGGATGTTGAAGTAATCTTCTCTTGTTTAGTTTCAGAATTAAGTTAGTAGAATGTCCCCACATATGTAGTAATGTATATATGTGTGTGTGTATCAGATGTGTAGATGTGCATGAGTGAGTGTGTGTGTGTGTGTGTGTGTGTGTGTGTGTTCCTAGGGATCCAACCCAGTACTCGGGAGGCAGAGGCAGACAGATCTCTGTGGGTTTAAGGCCCTCTGGTCTACATAGAGAGTTATAGACCAGCCAATGCTATACAGTGAGACACTGACTTAAAAGAGAGAGAGAGAGAGAGAGAGAGAGAGAGAGAGAGAGAGAGAGAGAGAGAGAGAGAGAATGAGATGCCATCTGGAACACAGACAATGAAACAAAATATTTGAAATCTGAATAGTCTCAGGACGTTCTAGACAGATGAGCGCGTGTTCACTCACCGCTCCCTCTTTCCCATCACTCACTCATCTGCATGTCTGTCTCTCATTGTCTAATACTTATTTAGTGTATGCTACCAACCCATAGTTCCAAAAATATGGATAAGTATGTTACTTTGACTTATTAAAATAATTAAGGCTGGGCTGGAGGTCACTTGGTGACTAAAATCACTTGCTTCTTTCCCAAAGGACCCAGATTTGGTTCCCAGCACCCACATGGTGACTCACAACCATCTCTAACTCAAGTTCCAATGGATCAGGTACCCTTATCCGGCCTCCTCGAGCACCTAGCACACGTGCAGCACATATGCATGCGTGTAGGTAAAATACCCATACACATAAACACACACACACACACACACACACACACACCAAGGCTAGCATGATGGCTCAGCAGGTAAAGGCATCTGCTTTGAAGACTCAAGGTGTAAGTTTAATTCTTGAAGCAAAGTTGTCCTCTGACTTCTACATGGGTGCCATGACCAATGCATTTCTGTACATACACACACACAAACACAAACACACACACACACACACACCACTCATCATCATCAACATAAAGTGGAACTTAAATTTCAAAAATAATTATAGAGACAAAAATTGTATCTTTCTGGTCTTAGTATAATATTTTGTAGCTCATATGATGTGGTCTTTTAATTACATTTGCAGACATATTTTAAAACCTTTATGAAATTTTGAACAAAAACCCAAATCAAGTTTCCTCTCCACCTAAACAACTCCCATGGCAAAGACTGTATATCCTTATCCCATTTCGTGTCTTCCTACCACCAGCTGGCAAGAAAAAAGAAATTCAAGGCCCCAATATCTATAACAAACTTGGTCTTCAATGTTTCCTCACCTAAAAGGAAATTAATTACATAGATATTCAAAAGAATCGGAAATCTTCTGTTTTGAAATTTAAAAAAAAAAAGTGAAAAACTCCTGATTCTGGCTTAAGTCTCAGGCTGCCATCTCAGCACTTGGACCGTAGGGGCAAAATGATAGAGAGTTTGAGGCCTGGTCAGGCTGCCGAGGAAGACTTTATCTCAAAAATAAACAAGCCGGGCATGAACCATGCTCTAATCCTGCTGAGGCAGGAGGATTGTTTTGAGTTCAAGTCCAGCCTGTGATGCATAGTGAGTTCCAGGCCAGGTTGGGCCACAGGGTGAAATCTTGTCAAACAAACAAACACACATAGTACTTCTCTTCCATAGACACAAATACACCTGCAGGCTTTACATGGATTGTGAAGCAAAGAAGGCCTTCAACATGAAGGCAAATGATAATACTGCATCATCAGTTATTTTAGCCTACTGTCTTTGCTCAATACCTGCACAAAAATGTATAGATGTATAAATATTAATCTTATATTTAAAAATATTTAGAAAGAATCAACCCCTCCCCCCAAAAAAAGAAGTCATAACATCGTTTGGAATAAACTGCCAAGTAAGGGAATGTATATGTGTTAGTCCCCTTCAGGAATGCTCTTCCAGTATTTTTTATGACCACATATGTAATTTTGCATGAGGTTTTGTTTGTAACTTTTCTTTGTTCTGAACTAAATGTCCGTCAGAATTCTCCCAAGAAAGCTGACTCAATTTTTCTTAATATCTATGTTGTGGGACCATATAGATTGATCTTCAAAGCCAACGAAGTTTATTGTGACAGAAAACACAAGGGAGCTGGGGAAGGACCATGGTGTTCGTGAAGATAGTATGTGACAGCAGGGTTATTGAGACTATTCGGGTAGCCATTCCTGAAAAAGGACCAGCTATGGTGTTTTGTGTTATTGATTATTGACTCTCTTCCACAACTCCTCTTTTTCCTTTCTTCCAAATGGATAACTGTTTTCTTCCCAGGTGTGAGATCTACCTTTTCTCTAGGGTGGAGAGTTCTTCCCCAGTGTATTAGAAAGGAACCATTTCTTTCCATATTGATCATATCCTACTTAAGTCTCTGACGGAAGTAAACGGAGAGCCCAATGTCCTTCAAACCTGACCATCTGGGGATCCAGGACTATCCTTGATGATACTTACAGATATTAACAGACACACTAAGTCCAGTCACCACTTAAGTTTTGTACCCAGAGCTCCGCCAGTCTGTAAAATTCACTACTACAAAGCACGGTGACCTTCTATTCACTTACCAGCATTACATAACTGAACAACTTAAACAAGACCCAAAACATTTTAAATCCATGGATTTCCTTTTTACTAAGAAAATTCATCAATGAATTCTCTCCCGATTCCTAGTTCTCCAAGTCACAATACAGGCTAGCCTGAGAATCAACAAATTGGCCGTGGCATCCACCCCACCTACACAATGATCCAGATGAGACATTCCTCCTTGCTTGTTGCTCAATCTAATCTTGCTAAAGAAGGAAGCCTTGGGTGGGGAACCTTCTTAGTCAAATAAATTCCTGAAGAGAATGTTCAGTCAGTGATGGCATCCAGGAAGTGTATCCATTATCCCAGAGAGACCTGAGCTCTGCATCCCTAAGGTGAATCAGCAGGAGCCTGAGTAGATGCCAGAGCCCAGCAGCCTCCAGTTGTTCCCCTTCCTCTTCAGCTCTCCTGCTGTGACTCTGGTACAGTCCTCCTCTGTGGATTCTTTATGCGTTGTTTATAAATGATAAAGCATACGATCTCAATCTCTTTGCTGTTGATTGCATGTTAATCTTCTGAGCAGTTTTGGTTTGGTTTTTTTTTTTTTTTTTTTTTTAGACAAGGTCTAACTATGTAATCCTAGCTGGCTTGGAACTCCTTATGTAGACCAAGCTGTCCTCAAACTCATGGAGACATCTGCCTGCTTCTGCCTCCCAAGTGCTAAGATTAAAGGTGTGCATCAATCACTGCACTTGGCTTCATTTTTTTAATCCAAAAGCAACTCATAACCTGAAGCAAAACCATGTAGATGTGGCTAATTGGAAATTCATAATCCAGGCAAAGGACAAATTAAGTTGCATGATGGTGAATTCATCCCAGGGTTAGTAGGAAGACCCCTTAAAAAGAAATATGGTCTGAGGGACCAGCATTCCTGTAGTTGGTAAACTCACTAAGGATCCACTACATATCAGTCATCTGCTACATTCCATAATAAAAAGGTGAATAAGACCTTACTCTGGAGGTGTCCACATTATACAGTGTCAAGGTGATTAGTCATTAATCACCGTGGATACCCATATACAAACATGCTTCAGGAATGCTGATTCTCAGGCTCAGACGACAACAGGATCAGAATGAAATACTGAAACCATCCAGACAGCAGGAAGATACAAAGAATCAGATACATGCTGTAGAGTAACTATTGCCATAAATACAAGACAAGGTGGTGTGAGAAGTCTGGGGGTTAAAAGTGATACAGGAGTCTGGAAGATGTGTGGGACTCGGGAGATCTGGGAATCTAGGTTGTCTTTGGCCATTTGGCAAACACTGTCCCTTAAATTAGATGATAGATATAATAGTGTGGAGACTGAATGCTCCGTCTCCCCCCACCACACACCTCCTACTCATCCCTTGGTGATGACAGGTTCTTTCTACAAATAATTTGAGATTAGAACAATTTTAGCCAATGGAATCCAATGAAAGGAGCAAAAATCGATGGTGCAAAAACAAACTAGCAGGGATCCATATAGTTTGGCCAGCCTTGGGTCATTAATAATACTTTTATCCATTGTTTTCGAGGAGTCATGTCTCTGTAGAGTCATGACCACTTGGCTTCTGTTCTTGGTGATGATTTCTATTTTAGGTATTTATTGCCTGTTTGGTTGTTGTTGTTGTTGTTGTTGTTGTTGTTGTTGTTGTTGTTGGACTCACTAAGTAGACCAGGCTAGCCTCAAACTCAGGAAACCCACCTGCTTCTGCCTCCCAAGTGCTACCACTACAGATTGTGAGTTCTCCGAGGAGGAAAACCTTGTCTGTCTTGATCGTTATTTTCTCGGCACATTGCTTCAGTGCCCACACAGAATAATTGGCTCGGTCGTTTTACCTTCTTTTAGAGCAGTCGCTGACTATGCTAAGTACTGTTACAGCGGTGCGCATGCGTGATCTCTGACAACCCGGGCAGCATTGATCACAGTGCGTAGGTCTTCGTGAAGTAGAACAGAAAGAAAAACGTATACCAGAAAGAACAGAACACCACGAGCAAAAACAAAGCCTCATGAAGAACAGTCAATTTCAAAGGCCATGCTGTTTCTCTGTGTTATCCAGAAACTCTTATCTATGAAGACACTCTTCATAAAACAGAATATGCAACTGAGAGAAAAGGAGTGGGGATGGGATGGGGTGGGTGTTTAGGAGTTAGGCAGTGTTTCCCAAATAACTGCAAGCCAGGATGTATATAATTCATCCCATTATAATCAAGCCTGGGATAAGGTGGTGTTTCTGAAGCCCTGGTTGAAATACAGGTATGGACCTGGGAAGACTGAGGAGAGCTTTCAGTTACACCTAATTAAAGAGCTGGTTCTTTGACAACTTGACCTGACCTGTCCAAAAATCAGGAGAGGCAGGGGATGCCTGGGAGGCAGAGCACAAGGAAAGCAAGTGAAGGTTGTGTTATCTGAACTGGGGGGAGGTTGACGATGAGCTGAAAACAAACTTTGACTTCTGGGCAATCCTCCACGGAGTGGAGAAATAACGCCTTGTCCTAGATTCTTGAGGAATCCCATTGACAGGCCTCCCCAGGTTCACAGCCCTGGACTTCTTTAGGGGTGGTCGACTCCTGGGCCATGAAACTGGGCCATTGCGGGCAACTCCGCAGTTTTAACCCCTTCCTCCCAGATTCAGTCACGGGCCCTGCTCTCATTCCTCCCCGCCTCGCCCGCGCCCGGGGGTTCCGGGACTGAGCATGCTCAGTAGCCGCCCGCGTCTAGCTCCCAGGGAAACCTCTGCACGCCCTCCCCAGCTGCTCTCGGTCGCCTCCTCGCCGCCGGCCGCCCAGGGTGCATCCCGGCTTGCAGGGCTCCACGCGACCCAGATTCCCGCCCCTCCCCCGCCCCTCCCGCGCCCGCAGCCAGTGCGGCAGCCGCGGCCGCCTCTGTCCAGCTTCCGAGCGGGGACCAGCCGAGGTGGTCACGGTCGCCAGCGCGTAGCCCGAGCGAAGACGGAGATGGAGACCACACTGGCGCTCTCCCGGAGCTGCTGAGCCCACCGCTGTCCCTGTCCCGGTGAGTCGCGACCCTAGGGGAGGCGAGGGGCGAATGCCCTTGGAGAAGAGAGAGAGGCGGCGGCTGAGCTGTGTAGGGTACCGCAGAAATGCTCGGGGTTGGGGGACGGTGAAGGGACGTGAATGAAAGTGCGCACTACCTGGGTGCAGGAGCGCCGGGGTCACCCAAGACTATAAATCCTCTTTCTCACCCTGCGCCGGGAAATTAACACCCGCGGCGCTGCGGGTCAGCGCTGGAAGCTGTTTGCGTCCCAGGGGCGCGGGTCGCCTAGCGACTGAACGCCACTGCAGGTGCCTAGGGAGGGATCCGAAGCGGGGACAAAGGACGGCCTGACTGGGACAAGTGGAGGGGTCCTGGCTCCCGGGGAGCCCTCTGTCCTGCCGGTCAGGCCCCAGGGCGGTGCCAGGCGGCAGAGGGGCAGCTCTGTAGACCGGAGGTCTCGGAGCCTCCACCCCGAGCCAGGTCCGCCAGGCTGGCGCGCTGCTTCTCCTCCCACTGTGGGAAACTCCACTCTTGGAGCATCTCCGGGGCAGGTGCAGTTGAACAGGCGGGCGGAGAACAACAGCCCCGGGAGCTGTGAAAGCCAGAACAGTGGAGTGAGGCATGCTGTTTTTCCAAGTGGCTTTATTTCCAAGTGTGGGCACCGACTACTCCCCCTCTTGGTGTGTCTGCTCAACCTCTAAGTGGCGAGTCCGGTAACACACCTTATGAATATTTCAGAAACGACCTCACAGACTCGCTTGCTTCAGATCAAGTTTAGTGAATATGTGTGAGAGCCTTTCTGCCCCGCACACACACAGATGGAAGCCTCAGTCACTGCTTCGAGCTTTCCAAATTTCATCTCTTCCTCCCCGCAAACCGTGAAAAAAGACGTCACAAATCCCGGCGAGCTCTAGATTGGTGTCATAAATTGAGGCTGTCATTTGGAGAGACCGATTTTAGGCAGAATTTCCGCCTTTGTTCTGCGTCTCAGCAACGTGCGTGTGCGTGTTGTGTTGGTCGCTTGACAACCGTCCTTAACTGGTATTACCAATATGGTGGAAAGCAGGTAGCATGCCCACATTGGGATAAACGTCATAATTTCTTGCTGTCTTATGAGAACACGGAGTAACAGTGGTCTTAGTCATTCTCTCCCTAGAAGTTTCCTTTTGAGGTCAATCTAGATGAAATGTTGCCAAAGGCCCACATTCTTGTTATTCCTCACTATTGGGAGATACTCCTTCTTGACCTCTCTCTTATGGGAAAAACTGAGAATCCTTTCTCTGTAAGACGTCGCTGTCAAGAACAGCAACATCATGTTTTATGGCAGGGAACTTCCTGGGTTGTAGCAGACTTACACACTTTGAGCTAAAACTCTCATTGTACCATTCAATTAACCAATAAACTGACGTACTGCGTAACTGTCAGTACTCCAAGATGGTACTCATTTGCAGACAAAGTCAGTCAGCGCCCCCTCACCCCCTCCCCATGTGAGAGACAGGTAGGTAATCTTGACCCATCTATAATGAATTCTTTTGTTGACCAAAAGCTCAAGATTCCCTGTGAAGAGTAATGAGGCAATAATTCTCTCTTGCAAGTCCGCTCATACAAGGAAGAGGCTGAGGTGCTTCAGTTTACAGATGTTGCACATTTAGGAAAGGCTTTTCCAACAAAGACTACCGCAGTTACATCACGGGCTCCACCTCTGCCTGCCAGACTGCTTCTCCCAGTCTGAGGACAGCGAGTGTTGCTGTGCTAGGATTAATGAAGGAAAACAACACCGAAATGGAATTTTGCTCATTTTCTCTATTGTGTCTTGCTGATTCAACTAAAAATGCATGAATGTTAGCTTTTTAAGAGATTGTTGAAGACAGCATTAGAGTATCTTCTGTGCTAAAAATTGTTGATGGTATTATAAAGGAATTCTATGGAATTAACAAAATAAGGGAAATATTATGTAACAAGCAACATTTCCTAAAGCATGTCACCAAATCGCTCAGGAATAAACCCAGCTGTGTTCACGGATGTAAAATCTGGCTAGTTGAGAAGTTTGCAGAGCTCAGACACAAACTTCCAGGTGTGTCAAGGAAGCAGACCCCGTGTCCTCCAAGAATTTTTTAAAATCATTTTTAGGATTGTTGTATTTAGCAAATTAAAATTCAAGCTGCCTCACTAAGTTTGAATTTCAAATAAACAGCAAACATGATTTTAATTTAAATATGTCATGTGTGATATTTGGACTTATACTTTAAAAAATTATTAGTTGTTTCTCTGAAATTTAGTTTGGACTGGGCAGACTCCCCCCACCCCCCACCCCTTGCAAACCCATAATGGAAACATTTCTTTCCTCCTTTTTTGGGTCGCCTATGGCTTGAAAAAACAAAGTGGAACAGAAGTCATATGCTGCTCTGCAGACAATCTGGGGCAAGCTCAGCTCTTGAGCTATTGAGAATAACTCAGGCCTGAAAGTGAGGATTCTCGGTTCTGCACATATTTACTGAATAGTTCTACTTGTTAGGCTCTGAGGGAGTTTGCCAAAAATCCAAAGATGAGAAGAAGCGGGGGCAGGAGATGGATTTACATCAACCAATGTAGGGCCTGCTTTGTCGGAAGTGTGAGGCATATATTTGTCGGGGGGCGGGGGGGGGGCAGGTAATGTAAGAGCCTGGAGGAAGACACAGAATTCTGCTAGGTGTCTCCATCAAGGAATGAGATAGTCAGCTCCCCAGCAGTGTTGACTGGGCTGGCCTCAGATATGAGAACGAATTCTTATCATGGGAGAAGAGGTGTAAAGAAATTGTCATGGGAACAGAATGAAGCCAGAAGTTTCAGAATTTTTAGCTGATAGCCTCAGTTAGAAAAACAGAACAGCCCTATCATGTCCTGAAGCACTCCTCCTCATCTTCCAACTTTTCCATTGTTTCCTCCCCCAAAGAAAGACTTTGAAATAGTTGCGGATGGGAATAAAGAAGGCGCTGAGATGAGGCCAGTGTGGAGACTGGCGAGTGGCCGTTAGGCAAAGGGATCTCTACATTAAAAAAAAAAAAAATCTTTAAAAACTGTTTTTAATGTATGAGGATGTTTTGCCTGTAGGTCTGTCTGTGCAGCACATGTGTACTTGGTGCCCATGGAGGCCAGAAGAGGGCAAGGGATCCTCCAAAACTGGAATCTCAGATGGTTGTGAGCTGCCATGTGGGTGCTGGGAACTGAGCCTGGGTCCTCTGAAAGAGCAGCCAGTGCTCTTAACCAGTGAGCCATCTCTCCAGGTCCTCCCATTGCGTTTTACACAGCAGGTCACCTGCCTTTAACTAACATCATTGGGTGCTTTTCACTTCTCCACTGCCATCCTGGTCTCTTCAGATAAAAAGCCGCCACACAGTATCAGAATACACTGTTTCTTTACATTTTTACTTTTATATAAATGCAGATACTTAAATGTCTCCTATGAGGTGCCGATCAATATTCGGTTTCTTTTGGTACACTTTCTTGAAATAAGAGAAGCGTATGTTTAAGTTTCAGCAAATCTGTTGCTCCAAGTGGGAAAAGACATTATATTGCTATCACTTCGTTTCGGTTGAGTTGTCTTGAAGGAAGCAGATGCTGGTGATGGAAAGAAAGCATATTTTACAGAAATAGCGCCGTGTGAAAATGACCATATGCTTGTAGTATCAGAGAGTTCCTACTTAGTGTTCGGAAGGAAATTAATTCCCAAACAATACCGCAGCGAACACAACTGTGTCTGCAGGGATGCTGGAAGTACCGCTGAGGGTCAGTGGAGGGTGCTGCCCGGAAGTTGAAGGTTAAACCCATGCAGGTCCTGTAGAGACCATCACTTGTTTTTTTCCTGATTCTAGTTGGCAAAACTGCAATGCCCGGTAATAGAATGCCAATCTAGATTACCCTTCTGTCAAGAAACCTAGCTATCTTAGCAATCATCTTTCAGAAGAGCCTCAAATGTTTAATTATCCATATGTGTGGCTAATTTTCACTTTAGTTTTTCTTTAAAAAAAAAAAAAAGGTGCTGGGGAGTGTACCTAAGGTTTTATGGATGCCAGGCAAGCACTCTAATACTGAGCTGTATTACATCCCTGGGAGGTGGGGGTGGGGAATAGCCTTTTTTTTTTTTTTTTTTGGAGACAGTCTCACTAAGTTATTCAATATGGCCTTGAACTTTCTCTATAGTCAAGGAAGGTCCAGAACCTATGATCCACCTGCCTTAGCTTCTTGAGTAACTGGGATCAACAGGTCTGACCCATGAGGCCCAGCTCGTATTCTTCTCTAAATTGTCAAAAATCCTAAGAATTACCCTACACTGAAGTCTAGTGAAATAGTCTTATCAAATAAATGATCATCCGCTAAGATAGAGCAGAAAACAGTTTAATTCAGGAACTTATGTCAGTCCTTTTTGCAGAAGGTCAAACATCTTCCTGCCTTATAATTCTGAGCTTATGTGAGAGAAAAAAAACTGGCCAAGGAACATACTGAAATCATTCAAGTTCAAGGCAATTAGAGCCTAGGTCTTGTTTTCAGCGAGGTTTCACGTGGACGCCCACAGCTTTATTACAGGAAGATTTGCTGCAATGGTCCCCAGTGGCAACTCATGTGGACTATCACCCAGAGAGCCTCAGGTGATGCCAGATGCTCATTCTCTGTCTAATCCTTAGTAAACATCCTGAATCCAAACATTCTGCTTACAGGATGTTCTTGCATCCCATGAGCATGTAACCTTCCAGCGCCCTCGTGCTGACCGTGGGCAAATAGCATCATACCTTACTCCAGTTTCTCTGCTGTAAAATGGAAGGCATGGAAGTTAAAAAATAATGATATGATGCCAGCCCTGATGTCTGTATCTATAAAATAAACACGAGGCCTTGCTGTGGTTTCAATAGATGAATAGCTTTGTTCATAAAGAAATAAGAAACATATAAAGTGAATATACTCTATATGATGTTTCCCATGCTATTGAAACAATTACACAAATTGGATTTTTTTTTTAATTTTTACATTTTGGAGGTGAAGCAGTTTGGTTGTTGCCTAAGAAGAATTTATTAAACTGCTTTTAAAGATCAGTCTCAGCTGGAGGTGGTGGTACATGCACCTTTAGTCCCAGCATTTGGGAGGCAGAGGCAGGCAGATCTCCATTCTTTCAAGACCAGCCTAGTGTACATAACGAGTTTCTGCCCAGGCAGGGACCCTACTTCTTTAAAAAAAAAAAAAAAGTCTCAAGTATATAAAGAAAGAAAGAAAGAGAGAAAGAAAGAAAGAAAGAAAGAAAGAAAGGAAGGAAGGAAGGAAGGAAGGAAGGAAGGAAGGAAGGAAGAAAGAGAAAGAAAGAAAAAAAGATCACCCCTGCCATTGAGATGGTTCAGACAGTAAAGACACTCACCTTCAAGCCTGATGACCTGACTTTGACCCTGGGAATATGAGAACCCACTCCAACAGGTTGTCCTCTGCTCTCCACATACACTATGGTGCATACCTGTGCACACTCAAACACACACACACACACACCACAAACTAAAGAAATAATACGTGTAATTTTAAAGACCAGTCACAAGCAAGCTAATGATGCAGATTGGGAGTTCCTCACATACTCTTGCAATGAAGTTTCCATTTTAATTATTAAGCTGAACTTATTAATTAAAAGTCTGATGTAAGAGCTGATTTAAGCCACTGTAACCCTCCTTCCTATTTTCCCATGTGCAACGAGGTGGTAAAAAGCTGACTTTTTAAAAATATGTGTGTCTGTGTATACATGTGAGTGCCAGTGTCCTCAAAGGCCAGAAGAGGACGTCAGATCTCCTGGAGCTAAAGACTGTTGTGTGACCCTTGAAATGGGTCAAAGAATTGAACTATGGTCCTCTGGAAGAGTAGTGTGTGCCATGGACCATCTCTCCAGCCATCTCTCCAGCCCCTGCCATATGTTTTGAAGGTTTTATTCATGATGAAGCTAATCATTTATTTATCTCATAGATGTTTTGATTTTTCATTTTAGTTTAACAGAGATCATCAATGACATGAATTCTGTTCCCTACATTTTTTTTTCTCCACCAATTGGCACTGTCAATATTTGAAGTGTAAATCAGTCACTAGAGTGCATTTATTGTATAAATACTTTTCTTTTAAATGAAGCAGAGAGCTATCCTATCAAAATCTGAAAGATAAATTTTCTAAAAGTTGTATAGTGTAGTAGACCCTTTACTTTTTTGTTTGTTTGTTTGTTTTGTTTTGTTTTGAGAAAGGGTCTCTCTATTATGGAACTCTGGCTGTCCTGGAACTCACTATGTAGACCAAACTGGCCTCTAACTCACAGCGTTTCTCCTACCTCTGCCTCCCAAGTGCTAGAATTAAAGGCATGTGCCACCATGCCCAACTTTGACCCCTATATTTTTAACATAATATTTTATTTATTCTTTGAGAATTTCACACAAGCATACAATAGGTTTTGATAATCCACCTTTCCTTCCTCCCTCCTCCAACTCCTACCAAACCTCACCAACACATCCTCTCCCAAGTTCACTTTCTCTCTCTCTCTCTCTCTCTCTCTCTCTCTCTCACACACACACACACACACACACACACACACACTTGTTAATAATCCACTGAATCAAATTAGTGCTATGCATTTGCCCATGGCTATGTGGCCATCCCCTGGAGCATGGGCAGCCAATCCGTGGCTATACCCCAAAAGAAAAGTTATTCTCTCTCCTCCAGTAGTCATTAACTGCCGGTAGCTCCTTAGCTAGAGATGAGGCCATCTGAGCTCTGCCCATACTCATCCTGGAATTTTGACTGTCTTGATCCGGTGTAGCCGGAAGAGCGCAGGAGACACAAGTAGTGTGACTCTTCTGGAGGTAACCAACCGCTTTCTAATTGGATTTTAAGCCTGCTCACAAGAGGGATTTCACGCCTAGTACCATAAGCCTGTCTCTGAGAGGGTCGTAGGCCACATGGAGGAACCCATCACTGTTGTGTTGCTAAGTGGTCATGTTATCAAATTGCATTCTGAATATTTATTTACCTATGCCCATAGATCAGTGCTGCTCTCAACCTTGGTCAGAGGAGCTTCTTTTTGTATCGGGCAGCAGTTAATACAGAGACTCAAAACTGGTCCAAGTACTGAGACTAAGTGGTTGTGGGTGCTCGGGCCTAATCAGACAGCACATCTTGCCTGGCAGGTTGGTTTTGTACTCTGCAGGATCCAGTGCTGGGTGGGACTTGTGTCTCCTGCGCTCTTCCGGTGGCTTGCATAACATCTTATAGCACTACAAAAGCTAGCCAGCAGGAAAGAAATTAACTGGTCAGGTCCAGATTGATTTCTCTAGATCCTGCAACTAATGTGGGACACTTAGGTTTTAGTTTTAAAGTGTCTAAAACCTAAAGGGCCATTTAAATTAGCTTTAAAAGATGTAAGTAGTTATTTTAGTTGTGAAGTTTAATCATAGGTTCTCCTGAAGTGATAAACACTCATTAAAACTGTGTTAATTGAGATGTATATTACATGTATCATTAGTCATAATTTTAGAAGCCTTTATTAAAATGCCTAATGTAGAATGCCTTCATATTCTATCCTGTGTATAATGTGTGCATGGCCCAATGAATAAGATCAAGATTTAACAATACAGATGATTGTATCTTAGCTGTCCTTCTATACGGTACCAGATGTTTCCTCCACTATTCCTTTAAATGATAGCTCATCTAGAAACATATAATAGATTCATAAAAAATACATGTACAGCCGGGCGGTGGTGGCGCATGCCTTTAATCCCAGCACTCGGGAGGCAGAGGCAGGCGGATCTCTGTGAGTTCAAGGCCAGCCTGGTCTACAGAGTGAGTTCCAGGACAGGCTCCAAAGCTACACAGAGAAACCCTGTCTCGAAAAACCAAAAAAAAAAAAAAAAAAAAAAAAAATGTACATTTAGAATCCTTCTGGAATACAGCTTATCAGTGGGGCTCTTGAATAATCTGAGAATGTGATACAGAATTGAAATCTGAGACGTGGTCTCATGTTGACCAACTATGTTGAGAGAATGTGGAAACCAGCATAGAAATTGGGTTTTGCTGGTTTTCTTTAGAATTCTTTATTAGCCATAATATTTTTACAACTTTATCAATGATCCAAATCTACATAGGTAATCATGAACATCTCAAAAAATAGAGAATTTGGATAATAATCGGGATTCAAGTTGATATTCCTTGGCCCAGAAAAAAAAAATCAAAAGTAAGATTATGTTTTTAAAGGGATGGCTGTGAGGTTCATTTAGGACCTAAAATCAGTTCCCAAGACCAGAGTGTGGAAGTACCAGTATTTCTACTGTGGGATTATGGAAACATTTTTTTTCCTTGAATATGAACAGAAGAACTTTGGGTTGGATTCATCAATGATCTAAGCTCAAATCAAAGAGGGTCAGAAACAAAATATTCAGCACACTGTCTATAAAGTGGCACACTTGAGACCACCTGTGGGAGGGTGAGAAGAATGATTTCCCTGAGTAGGACTTCGGCTCAGATGACCTGAAAGTCACCACCTAAATGTGACTGTAGACTTTAAATTGAGTTCCTAGGTGTTTGCACATGGATCTGCCATTGTCCAATTCAACTTAATAAATTATATGTAACAGATAACTAGTGTACTTCTGTCCTTTGTTTTAAAATGAATATATAACTTCATTATTTTATACTTAATTATTGCCTAGGCAACTAACAATCACAAACTAATCAATTAAAAGTTAAATAAGTGCATCTGTTCTGCGACTACCACTGGGTTATTTCCAGAATATTCTTCAGTTACGTAAGCTCGTATTTGAAATTGTTCTTTCTGAATGATGATCACACTAGGCCTGTGTCTTAGGTTGTACATCTAATTGAGCATGACAGTGGGGTGCAGTCTCTGGCGTCACTCTGCATCATGTTTTGCTTTCAGAGACATCTGTTTATACTATAGTGTAGATGTAACCAACCGTCTTATTAAATAAGAAATACAGAGCCAATGTAAAGATAAAAGCCCAAGAGGTCAGAGCTAAGAGCCTTACCCACCTGCTTCAGCTAGCCTCTTCAGCCAGGAGACCTCTCCGAAAAAGAACTACTTCCTGTCTGTCTTTAAATACACTCTCTGTTCTGCCTTCTCATTGGTTGTAAACCCAACCACATGACTGCCTCGTCACTGCCTGTCTGTACAGACCTCCAGACACACATTGGAGCATGTGTCTCCAATGCGGTTGTATCCTTGAACACACAGAGATCTACCTAGCTCTGCCTACCAAGTGCTGGGATTAAAGGCGTGCGCCTCCTCCAGCAAATCCTACTGGCGTGCACCACCACAACCG